>JAOSBM010000008.1:15500654-15513259 GCA_027568955.1 Erythroxylum tenue
CATAACTCAAAATTGTAAAATAAATATTGCAATAATTATCAAATAATCAATGAATTATATATACTATTTTTATTATATTACAGGGGCATTTTCGTCATTAACACTATTTTCTGTTCTGTCCCCGGCAACCAAACACATTTTTGTACTCAGGATGAAGACAAAAATCTCTGTTCTGTCCATCGCAACCAAACATCTTACTGTCTTCAATTCTTGTTCTGTTCCGTCCTGTCCTGCCCCGTCATGTTCCGTCCCTGTCTGTTGAAGACGCTAACCAAACACAGCATTATTATTTTTCCCTGCTTTGCCAAACAAGTTCATTCATATGAACGTTCACTTTAGTAATATTGCAATTTCTTTTTAAAAAAAATAGTCACATATTAATCTTATTCCAATACCATTTAATCTAATATTTTTAAAGAAATGCATGAGAACTTGGAAAATAGCATGTCGCTATCCACACTTTCATGGTCTCGTTATTCACAAAAAATGTGAGTTTTGCGTTGTATATGTACAAGCAATTCTGACTCGATCCAAGTTGTCGTTATAGTTATACCCTACACTACAGCCGTGCAAATTGAAATTGAAATTAAAATTGTAACGTCAACGTTTCACATGTCAGTGTTAAACCATTAAGCTATTTATTCTATTTCCTTTTAAAGCATTTAAAGATAAGCAGGCTTAGGCTTGTGTGAAAAAACACAAGATAAGTAAAGTGCCATAACAAGTGAAGCTTGGCTATTTTATTTATCACCTAGGCCCTACTTAAACCTGTCTGTCTGTCTCTGTTGACATCTGCTGCGTAGCGTAGGTATTGTATAGAAAGTAGAAACCAAAAGCCCAGCGCAAGACAAAAGTAAAAGTAAAACAAAGGTATCTGAGAAATGCCCACGTATTCAGAAAACTTCGTCCAACACGTGCGGTGCAGCCTCTTATCTTATTTCATATTCATACACCAAACTTTTCAGAAAATAATTGCTTAAGCTACCTTTTACTTATAATTTTTATTTAACTAAGTGCTGTTTGTTTTCTTTCATTTTTACTTTCTATTTTCAAACAAATTTATATTCGTTTGAATTTCTTATTTTTAGTTCAAATCATAAAAATTAGTTTTACAATTTTTAAAAAATATTTATTATTTCGGTGAAATAAATTTTTAGATATTGAATATTTAATTCTAAATAATGATAATACTTCGATATTAAAATAAAAACAAACTATTTACATTTATTTCACATTTTAATTGAGGTCACAACTCACAAGAGTTTAATCATTTAATTGAAGAAACAAGTGTGTGGGGCCCATAGGATTGAGACAATCCCGCGAATTGGAATTGGACGTTCTATTCTATAGAAAAAGGTATCAGCTACCCTATGAAACTTAAGCCTACCTCATCCCACTACCTGCTAGACTAGACCTTTTGGTTTCTAATTTAATTTCCTCACTGAACTTGCTAACTCCACACGCGTACCCACAACAAACTACTGTTTCGGCTACCTCCACTCCCGTGTTTTTACACAACTTCCCACTTGCACTTTCCACGATTCCCTAGTCGGCTCTCTCAGTAAATATGTTTGTAGTTGGTTCCAGGATTTATAAGTATTTTTGTGAATTTATCTCAACATCTAATACTAAATACTTATCATTATGCCACTTCAATTTCAACTTCCCCATTAATTTAGCATTTCAAATACTGGCATATTATTTACAAAAATAACTTTAAGTGGTCAAATTCTCTATAAAACATAAGAGTAAGATAATAGGTGATAATTACGTGACAAATTAAACTTATAGACTATGTTTTCCCAATCTTACAGAGAATTTAACTCTTATGCTCGAGTTAATTTATTTCTATTTAAATTAAAAGATATATTTACTTAATTAGGTTATGTTTGGTTGGATGTAAGGTTTTTTAATGAAATGGAATGGTTTACAATATAATGGAATGTAAATAAATGTAATATTAGAAAATTGTTGTTTGGGAGTAATGGAAGGGTTTACAATGTAATACAGTAAAATATTGTTTGAAAGAAAGAATTATAATATAATATAGTGAAAAGTTGTTTATTAATACGCCACAAAAGTCAACCAGAATTCCAAAGCCTAGTAACAAGTATATAGAGTATGTTTGATGAGATGCGACACGTGGGAGATTGGTTGTTGGAGTCATTTATGTAGAGGTCAAGTGTATATCGAGTGAAGATTTAATATTTTGATTAATATCTTGTTGTTTAGTTACGTTAGGAGAATAAGTAAGGTTGTTAACTTAGGATATGCCTACAATCTCGAACGATAGTTGGGTTGTTTTGGCTAAGTTGTTTAATTATAAATAAGCTCCAACAAGTATAAATAAGAACATTCGGAATTAATCAAACTCAATTATAAATGCCCACGATACTCCGGCGACTATCCAACTGAGTGGTATAATAGGATCATGCAATTCCTTGAATATTAGGAAGCAATCGATGAGCAAAAGGTTTCCCTATCTCCTTTCCACATGGACAGAGAGGCCAATCAATGATGGATGTAGTTGCGACGAGCCTACCAAGAAGAAGGTAAGGTAGTGACGTGGGAAATTTTTGTGGAGGAGCTTTGGGAGCGATTTGGTCCTACGGAGTGTGAAAACTATGATGAGGCACTATCCAGAGTTAAACAGACGGGGTCATTACTCAATTATCAAAGTGAATTTGGGAAGCTTGGTAATTGGGTAAGTGGCTGGACACAGAAGGCGTTAGTAGGGACATTTATGCGGGGATTAAAGCCAGAAATTTCAGAGGACATCTGAATGATTTGGCCTAAAACTTTAAAGGAAGCTATAAGCCTCACACGCATAAAGGATGATCAACTATCACATCAAAAGAAGCTGCTGCAATCTCAGTACAACAACCGAGCACCACTCCATGCAGCACCAGCACCAGTACCAGCAAACAATATCCGCACCCAAACAACTGGGCCGTCAGGCAAGTTATATAGGACGAGATGCAGATGTCGAGCAATGGGACTCTGCTTTAACTGTAATGATCGGTTCACGACATGACATAAATGCCCAGCTACTGATCCTTAAAGGTGACGAGATGAATGAAGAGGAAGAAACCTCAGGAGAATTTCCAAAAGAAGATGGCACTAGTAAGTTGACCGACCCAAAACTCACTCTTTATGCTCTCACAGGATGGGCAGCCCCAAGAACCATACGTGTCACAGCAAAGATAGGACCATACGAGATTATGGTATTGATCGATAACAGCTCAACTTATAATTTCATCAGCTCCCGAATGGCCAGCATGCTAAGACTACCAATCATTCCCACAACTGAATTTTCAGTACGAGTGGCAAACAGAGAAAAAATATCGTGTAAAGGAAAGTTTGAACAAGTCCAGGTATTAATACAAGGAGTCCCATTTACGTTAACTCTTTATTCACTACCAATTACTGGATTGGATATGGTGTTAGGAATTCAGTGACTAGAAATACTTGGCTTAGTAATTTGCAACTGGATAAATCTTACCATGGATTTCACTTGGGCAAACAAAAGTTGTCAATTACAAGGCATCGAACCTTAATCAATCCAAACAGCATCTCTGACTGAAACTTATCATAGAGCTGAGACAAGGCCAAACCGGTTTTGCTATATGTTTTCACATGAATATAGAACATTCACTCAACACTACAGCTCCGGACATGTTGGAACTGTTAAAAGAATATGAGACTATATTTCAAGAGCCAACCACACTACCACCAAGATGGAAAATCGACCACAACATTAAACTGAAGGAAGGAACTGAAGTAATCAATGTGAGGCCATACCATTATGCCTATTTTCAGAAGGCAGAGATTGAAAAACAAGTGCAGGAGTTGCTGAATTTGAGTCTCATTCAGGCTAGACCAGCCCTTTTTCGTCCTCCGTGTTACTCGTCAAGAAAAAAGATGGCAATTGGAAATTCTGCACAGACTATCAATCTCTCAATAATGCCACCATCAAGGATCGATTTCCCATTCCTACCGTCAACGACATGTTGGATGAATTATAAGGAGAAATGCACTTCACCAAGCTTGAGCTAAGGGCTGGATATCACCAAATATGCATAAACCCAGACGACGTACACAAAATGACATTCTGCACACATAACAGACATTACGAATACCTAGTAATGTCATTTGACTTGTGCAACGCACCGTCAACATTTCAGGCCATCATGAATTCCATCTTCCATCCTTACCTCAGAAAATTTATCCTGGTTTTCTTTGATGATATACTCATAGACAACCCATCTTGAAGTAGCCATCTTTCTCATGTTAAGCAGACAATGGAGATCCTCAAGCAACATCGATTTTTTTAAAGGTAAGCAAGTGTAATTTTGGCCGACAAGAACTTGAGTGCCTCGGTCACATAATCACCAACTACGGGGCAAGAATAGATGAAACAAAAACTGTGGCCATGATCTCTTGGCCACAACCAAAGAATATTTCAGAGCTACAAGGATTCCTTGACCTAACTGGTTATTACAGAAAATTCATTCGAGGCTATGAGATATTAGCTCGACCCCTTACAAATCTTCTAAAAAAAAGGCAATTTGGATGGAATGTAGAAGCAGACAAGGCATTTATCAAAAAAAAAAAAAGGGCAATGACCAATACTCCTACATTAGCTATGCCTAATTTTAATGAAACCTTTATTATTGTAGCAGACGCGTCATGCAATGGGATTGGCGCAATACTACAACAACAAGGATAACCTATTTCCTTTATGAATAGTCTCAAACCAATGGTCCTTATTCCATACGTCACGGCTTAACTTTTTTAAAGGCAAAGTTGTCATCCCTCAACGACTCCAAGAATCATTAATTTTTGAAGATCACGACACCAAGATGGGAAGGCATTCTGGAGTCATTCAAACTTACAAACGCTTGAAACAACAATTCTATTGGCCTTCCATGTTTCAAATGGTTGATGAGTATGTAAGAAATGTGAAATCTGTCAAAAAATGAAAGCATCGACTCTAAAACCAGCAGGACTCATCCAACCATTACCAATTCCTTGCCAAGTTTGGGATGATATAACACTTGACTTTATTGAAGGGCTACTAAGCTCTCAAAGAAAAAATTCGATTCTGGTGGTCGTAGATAGGCTCAGCAAAAGTTCCCACTTCATGTCATTGACTCACCTATTTATGACAAAAGTGGTGGCAGAGAAATTTATTGATGGAGTGGTAAAATTACATGGCATGCCGAAATCCATGATCAGTGACCATGACCCTATTTTTATTAGCAAATTTTGGCAAGAATTTTTTAAGATGTCAGGTATACAACTTAGAATGAGTTCTGTGTATCATCCATAAACCGACGGTCATACAGAGGTAATTAATTGTTGTCTCAAATAATACTTGCGTAGCTTCGTTCACGAATGGCCGAAGCAATGGAATTCTTACTTACCTTGGGCAGAGTACTGGTACAACACATCATACCATGAGTCCACGGGCATGACTCCATTTTTGGCTTTGTATGGGCGTCATCCACCAGTAGTGCCAATGTACCAAGTGGAAGCCTTACCAATGCACGAGATAGATCAGACTTTGTTATCACGAGATGAATTGTTGAGCCAGCTGAAATGAAAATTAGAAACAATAATCAATTGAATGAAGCAGCTAGTTGATAGCAAGAGGCGTGATGTGGAATTTCAAGAAGGAGACTTGGTATTCCTAAAAATTCAACCATATAGGCAATCTTCTGTGTTTATACATACTCATTAAAAGTTAGCAAGCAAGTACTTTGGGTCGTACACAGTTCTGAGAAGAATCGGTAACATAGCTTATGAACTCCAACTTCTAGCATAGTCTCGAATACATCCAGCATTCTATGTGTCATTACTAAAGAAATATGTTGGCAAGATGCCTCAATTCAGCACCGATCTTCCTTCTATTGATGATGATGGTACAATCATTTTGGAACCAGATAAAATTATCAATTTGCGATGGCTTAAAAGAGGTGGAAAGTTTGTGGAGCAAAGTTTTGTCCAGTGGAAAAACCTTCCATAAGAAGACGCCACATGGGAAGATTCTGAAATACTTAAACAACAATTTCCTCATTTGACCCTTGGTTCCTCTTCGAGGAAGGGGTATTGATACGCCACAAAAGTTGGCCAGAATTCCAAAGCCTAGTAACAAGTATATGGAGTACGTTTGATAAGATGTGGCACGTAGGAGATTGTTTGTTAGAGCCATTTACGTAGAGATTAAGTGCATATCAAGTGAAGATTTAATATTTTGATTAATATCTTGTTGTTTAGTTACGTTAGGAGAATAAATCAAGATTGTTTAACTTAGGATATACCTACAATCTCGAATGATAGTTGGATGTTTTGACTAAATTGAACAAGTATAAGTAAGCTCCAACAAATATGAATAAAAACATTCGGAATTAATCAAATTCAATTATCTTGTGGTTGTTTCTCACCCTAAATAGAAATTTACACAAATTTATACGCCTTGACTGGGACCATATCAGTTTATCATTTTACATTCCATCTTAAACCCCCAATAAGATGTTTCTCATTTTCACTGTTTAGGATATAATGAGATGTAATATGAAACCCTCCTTTTATATCCCATTTTATTATAAATCTTTTTCCCAAACGATAGAATAATATTACATTCTATTTCATTCCAGTAATAAACCCCCAACCAAACATAGCCTTAATAAGTAAAAATCTTTGAAATTTTAAAATTAAATTCCTTATATTGATTTAAAATATACTTGTCAAATTATTAAGTTAAAATATTTGATGTGCTAAAACTAAATAAAAATTTATGATAGATTGAATCTTCTTTTTATTCTAATTAAAATAAGGTGGACATAGGAAATATTTTATATATTGTTTACCGATAGTTTGAAAGGAGGATTGTACAAATTTTGTAAAGAGTAAAAGACAATAATTTTTATGAAGTTTCATTAATTCCAAATAATAAGTATTTTAAAATACTATAAATTGGCTTTATATTTTGTGAAAAGTCTTGAATTGATATCTCTATTAGACTTTATCGTTAACTTTTAATTGAAGTAAATCACGCGTTAGTATAGACTTTACGTTCGATATACAAAATGCACAAGAAGGGGGGGTTGAATTGTGTATCCTTTTTCGTGAATACAATCCCCTTATATATTTTTGAGAACTTGCTTTTTCAAAACTATTGAGTAAGAATATCACAATGTATTGCAATTAACTTCTAAGTACTTGTATAAAACAATAGAAATTAAAAGTCGAGAGCTAGAGAGTAGAAGTTGACACAGCAGTTTTATCCTGGTTCACTCCAAATCGTTGGCTACGTCCAGTCCTCAGAATCCTTTATGAGATTTCACTATTCTTCTAAAAAATATAAGTATTCTTTCCACAAAGCCTCTTCAGGTCTCTTACAATAAGTATTGTTTCTCTCACTTAGCCTTTTCAAGCTCTCAGCTTTTCTTCTTTCTTACAGAAAGATATTTGCGAGTTTTGTTATAGAGAATAATAGCTCTAAAATTTAGCACAATGAATACAGTGTTTCTCAAAGTCACTAGCTTTCTTAAAATCTCTAACTTTTTCAGTCTTCAACTCCGACTCGTATTTATAGCCTTCGTCTTCAACTGTTTCTTGATAACTGCTACTTTCTTCTTGTTTCTTGATCTTGAAAGAAACAGTTATTCAGTTAAGTTCTGTAACTAACTCAAACTGATTAATCATCTGACGTAGTATCGAGTCTTTGTCTTTGTATCGCTTTCGTTTTAGTTTTGCTTCTGCTTCGTCTCAGTTCCTTTCGTCTCACTTTCGTTTCCGCTTCGTCTTATTTTCCTTCGTCTCACTTTCGCTTCGTCTTAGTTTCTATTTTCGTTTCGTCTTACTTTCGCTTCGGCTTCGTCTTATTTTCCTTTGTCTCACTTTCGCTTCGTCTTAGTTTCTTTCATCTCACTTTCGCTTCGTCTTAGTTTCTGCTTCCGCTTCATCTTAGTTTCTTTCGTCTCAGTTTCTGCTTCCGTTTCGTCTTACTTTCGTCTCACTTTCTAATATTATTATTATTTGATTTTCATCAAAATTATTAATCGTGAAGTCATTTTGACTTAACAATCTCCCCCTTTTTGATGATAACAAATAATCATAGTTTTAGAAAGATAGTCAAGTATTATTTATAAGAAGATATACAATTGAACAGAATTGTAAGCCATACTATCTTCTATACGCTTCTCTTCTTCTTCTCAAATTCTTCATTTCTTCTTCATTTCACGTTCCTTCTTCTTTTCTCCCCCTATCTTTCTCATTTTCTCCTTTCTCCCCCTATTTGTTATTGATCAAAAATCATGACCAAAGATGTTTCATAATTTCAGAAAATATTTCCTTCATTTCAGTGCGAAGTAACTTGAGGTCTTGTCCACGTCCTTATGCAAGTCACCCACTGAAACACTCAGATCATCAACCTTGTCATGAATTTCTCCAATTTCTTCGACTAAGGCTTCACCTTTCTTATGTTGTACTACTTCAAAACCAATAGTAGTACTATATGCGTCTGAAGGTATAAAATCTGGTCCAATGATTATAAAAGCAGGAGGTTGGAAAGATAAATTTCTTTCAGGGAGATCAAGGTCATCAGGTCTTGGTAGTCTTGGAAATTGTTTTCTAAATAGATGTAGCACATCTCCAATTGAAGACATAGAACTCAAAGGTCTAATGTGTATGATTAGGTGCACAAGAGTCTTTATATTGTAACTGATATCTCCAACTCTAATGGTTCTATACTGCCCTTCTGTTATTCTACCAACTACCTGAGACGTTTCATCAGTGGTTCGACAACCATAATTACTTCCTGATGCCTTTGAGATGTGGTGGGAAACATAAATTCCTCTATGATGAGCTATATAACGCGCCTTATCTATGTTTCTCACTTCAGCTTCAATCTGATCTTCTGTCAGATCACTCGTCATCCCTTCAGGATACATTTTCTTCTTCCCCTTTTCCTCATTGCGAACAATGTAAGGTTTTGGCTGAATGTCAAGTACAATCTTTATCACAGTTCTTTTTGTGAGTGGGAGAATAGTGTACTTCTGCTTGGTCATCTGTGTTGGGTATGGTTTTGATCTTTCATCCCTCAAAACGCTATACAACCTTTTCTCTCCATCATTCAACAGATGTATCCAGCGACTATTCACCAAGATTGGTTCAAATTGTACCTTGACTAACCTTTTCAGGGGTTCTCTTATGATTATAGAGCTGCTACTCCTGACAGGTTGAACTTCTTCAATAATCTTCATTTTCAAATCCTCTTTTCTCATTGGTTGAGAAGGATTAACCTGTACTGGACTGTGTTCTACTTACCTTTTCTTCTGTTGAACAATAGTTGGAGTGCTCTTCTGATTGATTTTCTGCTTCTTATTTTCTTCAATCAGCCTAGGAGTCTATTGTTGAAGTTGAGATTAAGGTTTTCTTTTCTCAAATTCTAACTTACTTTTTATTTCAGTCTCTTTAGCCAATTTTGCTGAATCTTTCTTCAAAATTGAGACTAAAGATCTGGTTGCCTGCGGTGCTTTCTTCTCAGAGTCTCCACCATGAGTCAACTCTTCTCCTTTCTTGTCCTCTTGTTGACGCAGGGTTCATACTCTAAGCGACCTTTTTACTTGCTTGGGTTTCTCCGAAAGGAGTGTTTCCCCCTTTCTCTTCAGGATCACTTGTGTCTCTGTCTGTCACACCTGGTTTTCTTCTTTTTGAGAAATCGCCTTAACTTTCATTGCTTCATCTGACGATTTCTTCAGTCCTTCTGTGGACAATCTTCCAGTGGATTGAGATTTTGATTTTCTTGTGGGAGTTACTTTTTTACTCAAGCTTTGCTTAACAGCACGCTCCCCCTCAATCCTTGCCATCGTCTTCAAATCTGTATCCTGTTTATCCTGATTCTTCAAGCCCATTCTATTAATAGTTGAAGAATTAATGACGCTTTTGATATTCATCTTCATCCTATTTCTTCTCTTCAGAAGAATTCCAGAATCTCTGAAGATTCTTGTTAGTATCATCCCATACGGTAGGGCGGTCGAGTCTTTCTTCGACTTTACCATATAATGGAGGATAAGATATGAAAGATCTATGGGCTGGCGATTGAGTAGATGAAATAGACATTACTCATCTAACGTCGTTACCAGATTCCTTGATCCTGTTCTAGGTAGAACACAATGGAAGAATAACGAATGTAGAACCCTAGCCTTCGGCATAAGACTTAAGGCCTTCTTCTCCTTTGGATCACTACTTCCATATAGTTGTCGATTAATCTGAACCTTCTCCATGCTGGCTTGCGTCATCCATCTAGCTTTATGCACGAGCTTTACTCCGACACATGGACACTCAGTAGCTTTCTCGATTGACTTTAGTGTTATTATTACCGACAATCTATCTACTACTGATACTAAAGTATCTTCTACTACCTCCTTATTCTTCCAGAAGTCATATACTTCATTCATGTAAACTATTTCATGAACCTGAATGAAGTTCTTCCATCCGGCTGCCATAATCTTCGGTTCGATATCCATCCGGTCCTTCTTCAAGGACTCGAAATCAACAAGTCTTTCACTCGTCATCAATTGCTCCCTTTGTGTCTGAATTCAACAAAGAACTGAAGGCACAAATGTATTTTTCAAAGAGGTGAAGTTGGTTTCTGAAGTTGAGAGTGTGAGCAAAGAGAGTTTGAAATCCAAACAGAGTAATGAAATGGTTTGTTGAGAGTTCTTCAAAAATCGATGTCAGGGTATGTCAAGAGTGTTCTAAAGTAGGTGGTATTCTTAAGGCTTTGAGAAGCTTTCTCTCCAAAACTTTCTTATGACAGAAGTTACCGTCTGTAACTTACTGTTACTGTTACCGTTAACTCTTACGACATTTTATCTTCTTGAATAAGAAAACCCTTTGGGTTATGACGTGTCAGACGGTTGATCACTCAACATTACCATATTCAGGTTTCGTCTGATTTCTTTGAATCTTTCTTCACTCAATGGCTTAGTGAAGATGTCTGCCCATTGATAGTTTGTCTCAACAAACTGTAGACTTACGATCTTTCTCTGAACGTAGTCTCGTAGGAAATAATGTCTAACTGCGATATGCTTTACCCTCGAGTGTTGTATCGGATTCTTGGATAGATTGATAGCACTTGTGTTGTTACAGAAAATTGGGATTTGATCTTCATGTAGTGAATAATCTTCCAACTAGTTTTATTAAAAAAAATAATCTTCTAGTTGGTACTTAATCCACAACGTCTGTTAGCAGCAACTTGCAGCTGACATATGCTCAGCTTCTGCAGTTGATAGAGCAATTGAGCTTTGCCTCTTACTCGACCAGGAAACCAGGTTGTGGCCAAGGAAGTGACATCCTCCACTCGTACTCTTTCTATCAATCCTATCTCCGGCGTAATTAGCATCACAGTAGCCAATTAACCTGAAATCTTTACCTTTCTCATACATTAAGCAAAGATCAGTAGAGCCTGATAGATATCTCAAAATTCTTTTAACATCAATATAATGAGACTCTCTAGGATCTGCTTGAAATCTTGCACACAAACAAACACTAAACAAAATATCAGGTCTGCTTGCTGTAAGGTAAAGTAAAGAACCAATAATTCCTCTATAGAGGGTTTGATCAACCTTCTTGCCATATTCATCCTTAGACAAAAGGTTTGATGGATGCATAGGAGTTGACATTGGTTTTACTTTTTCCATTTCATACTTAATCAACAGTTCCTTGATATATTTTTGTTGATGAATAAAAATCTTTTCTTCGATTTGCTTAACTTGTAACCCAAGAAAGAATTTTAGTTTACCCATCATGCTCATCTCAAACTCATTCTTCATCAAATTCTCAAAACTAGTACATAGCTTTTTAGACGTTGCATCGAAGATAATATCATCAACATATATTTGAACTATGATGAAATCATTCTTAATGCATTTTCTAAATAACGTCTTATCTACATGACCTCTACTAAAACCATTCTCAATTAGAAAAGAACTCAGACGATCATACCAAGCTCGAGGAGCTTGTTTCAATCCATACAAAGCTTTATGAAGTCTATAGACATGGTCTGGTTTCTTAACATCCTCGAAACCAGGAGGTTGCTTTACATAAACTTCTTCATCTATAAAGCCATTAAGAAATGCACTTTTCACATCCATTTGAAATAGCTTTATTTCATGGCAGACAATATATGCAAGCAAAATCCTAATAGCTTCTAGTCTTAATACAGGAGCATAAGTCTCATTGTAGTCTATTCCTTCCTGCTAATTATAGCCTTGTGCTACTAATCTCGCTTTGTTACGACTTACTCTACATGATTCGTCTAGTTTGTTCTTAAAAACCCATCTAGTTCCTATGATGGACATTTTAGAGGATATGGGAACTAAAGACCAAACTTTATTCCTAGTGAATTGATTCAGTTCCTCTTGCATAGCTAAAATCCAAGCTTCATCTTAAAGAGCTTCATCAATTCTCTTAGGCTCTATTTCAGAGATAAAAGCAACATTGGCTTCTCTTCTGAATTTGGACCTAGTTCTCACGCCTTCTGAGGTCTCTCCTATAATCAATTCTT
Source organism: Erythroxylum tenue (assembly GCA_027568955.1). Taxonomy (NCBI): domain Eukaryota; kingdom Viridiplantae; phylum Streptophyta; class Magnoliopsida; order Malpighiales; family Erythroxylaceae; genus Erythroxylum; species Erythroxylum tenue. The sequence goes on from JAOSBM010000008.1 coordinate 15,513,232, forward strand.
CTGGATGAGAACTCTTATATCTCCAATC
>JAOSBM010000008.1:15513359-15531956 GCA_027568955.1 Erythroxylum tenue
GAAGTAAGATTGTAAACCCTATAAGCTTTCGAAGATAATGAATAGCCTAGAAAAATTCTCGAATAAGTCTTAGAATCAAATTTATCCAGAATTTACTTTGTATTCAATATAGAACACTTGCAACCAAATGGATGGCAATAAGATATATTAGGCTTCCTTCCATTCCATAACTCATTTGGAGTTTTCTTCAACAAAGGTCGCATTAGTATTCTATTTTGAATATAACAAGTTGTATTCACAGCTTCATCCCAGAAATACTTAGGAAGATTCATTTCACATAGCATAGTCCTTGCCATTTCCTGAATCGTCCTGTTCTTCCTGTCTACAACTCCATTTTGTTGTGGAGTTCAAGGAGCAGAGAAATTATGGAAAATTCCATTCTCCTCACAAAATATTCTGAACTTCTCATTCTCAAACTCACCCTCATGATCACTTTTGATACTAGCAATAGAAATTCCTTTTTCATTCTGTAACCTTTTGAAAAGCACTTTAAAATACTTAAAAGACTTGTCCTTATGTGATAAGAATAATACCTAACAAAATCTAGTGAAGTCGTTAACAACTACGAGACCATAATTCTTTCCGCCAAGACTCAATGTCCTAGTTGGACTAAATAAATCCATATGTAACAGCTCTAGAGGTCTAGATGAAGTTACAATATTTTTAGAAGAAAAAGTTGTTTTTAACCTGTTTTCCTTTATAACAACTTTCACAAAAGAAATCCTTGTTAAAACTTATTTTTGGTAATTCTCTTACCAAATCATGTTTAATCAACTTGGAAATATATTTAAAACTAACATGACCTAGCTTTTTATGTCAAATTAGTTTTTCTTCATCTGTTGATATAAAACATTTTGACTTTGCAAATCTTCTAAATTGATTTTGTAAAGATTGTTTCGTCTTTTGCAAAGAAGAATATGAAACCGTCCTTGTTTTTTACTACACAAGAATTTTGATTAAAGGATACTTCGAAACCAGAATCACAATTGACTGACACTAATCAAATTGTGTTTTAAGCCATCAACTAGCAACACATTATCAATAGACGCAAAAGAATCTTTACCTATTTTACCGATTCCAATTATTTTGCCCTATTGGTTGTCTCCAAAAGTTACCGATCCTCCCTTCTTATATTGAAGATCTAGGAACATAGACCTTCTTCCTGTCATATATTGCGAGCATCCACTGTCCAAATGCCATTGGTGCTGGCTGCTTCTTCCAAGGAAGGATATTTGCAGGAGATATTATGTTTCTCTTAGGTACCCAGATTTTCTTGGGTCCTTTGGGGTTAGTTTTAAAATGATTCATAGAATGATGATGATGCAACTGATGAAATTTCTTCTTATAAGGAAAAAGTTCTTTTTATGCTGATTATTATTTTTAGCAAACCCTTATCCAGTTTTATCATTAGGGTGTCTGTATCTTCCTAGCATATCATTCATCTTTCTCGTACTCTCCGTAAATGTTGATAGATCAGCTGAAAGACTATTGATCCTTTGTTTCAGCTGATTGATCTCCTTAGATCTATCTACAGCTACCTTTTTCTTCATCTCGTCTACTTGTTTCTTTAGGCAAACGTTTTCCTTCTCTAACACTTGCGTGTTCTTCAAGTTTCTACGTACTTTTCCTTTAACAACTTATACTTCTTAAGTATTGCATGAGAATCTTTTAGTAATTCCAAATATGCATCTTGTAATTCATTAAAATTTGAGGTTACCTCCTTTTTTTTTTGGCTACTAGGCAAATGTTAGCTTGTACCGATGCCTCTGAGTCAATATCTGATTCATAAGAATACAGATCTTCCCAGGTTGCCATCATGCTCTTCTTGTTTTCTCTATTCTTCTTTAGTTTTCTTTTCAGCAATGGACATTTAGACTTGTAGTGTCCAGGTTTATTGCATTCATAGTAGATGGCTGATGTATTTTCATTCTTTCCTTCATCTTTGCTATTCTTCTTGAAAGAGGACTCTTTGTTTCCTTTTGCTTTCTTCTTCCACATACGACTGATCTTCCTCGAGATAAAGGATAATTCATCATCTTCTTCACTTGAATCTTGTTCTGATTCACTGGAGTCGTCATTCTTGACTTACTCGATCATCAACACTTTCGACGATGAACTCCTCTTCCTTTGAACCTTTGATTCTTTTGTCCAGCCTTCAATGCTATAGATTTATCCCGTCTAGGCTTATCTTCTGCATCGAGTTCCACTTCATGTATCTTCAAGGATCCAAGCAATTCATCAAGCTTCAACACGCTCAAGTCCTTGGCTTTTTGTAACGCCGTGACTTTTGGTCTCCATCTTTTCGGTAGACTTCTGAGAATCTTTTGAACGTGATCTGGATTATTATAAGTTTTACCGAGAGCTTTAAGTCCATTGACGATGGTTTGAAATCGTCCAAACATCTGATCGATAGACTCTTCTACCTTCATCTTGAACAACTCATACTGGTGTACAAGAATTCTTATCTTGGATTCATTTAATTAGTTGGTGCCTTCGTGTGCGATGGATAGCGTATCCCACATCTTTTTCGCAGTGTCGCATCCGTAAACTTTATCATACTCACTTCTGCTTAGGGCACAACTTAAAAAAAAACTTGGCTTTTGAATTTAGCTTGAATCTCGATTTTTGATCTGCTAACCATCTGATTCGTGGAATAGCATTTCCTTCATCATCTACTGGTGTATATGGTCCATTTTTATAATCTCCCAAAGATCAATATGAGTAGATTTAATGAAGAGCCGCATCCTGTCTTTCTAATAATGGTAATCTTCACCATTGAATGCAGGAGGTCTAGTGACGGAGGTGCGTTCAGCTATATAGATGTGTGATTCTGCCATAGATCTTTATCCACACTTTGTAACGGTAGTTCTTGGACACCGAGCTCTGATACCAATTGAAGTAAATCACGCGTTAGTATAGACTTTACGTTCGATATACAAAATGCATAAGAAGGGGGTTGAATTGTGCTTCTTTTTCGTGAATACAATCCCTTTATATATTTTTGAAAACTTACTTTTTCAAAACTATTGAGTAAGAATATCACGATTTATTGCAATTGACTTCTAAGTACTTGTATAAAACAATAGAAATTAAAAGTCGAGAGTTAGAGAGTAGAAGTTGACACAACAGTTTTATTCTGGTTCACCCCAAACCTTGGGCTACATCCACTCCTCAGAATCCTTTCTGAGATTTCACTATTCTTCTAAAAAATACAAGTATTCTTTTCACAGAGTCTCTTCAGGTCTCTTACAGCAAGTATTGTTTCTCTCACTTAGCCTCTTCAGGCTCTCAGCTTTTCTTCTTTCTTACAGAAAGATATTTGCGAGCTTTGTTACAGAGAATAATAGCTCTAGAGTTTAGCACAATGAATATAGTATTTCTCAAAGTCACTAGCTTTCTTAAAATCTCTAACTTTTTCAGTCTTCGACTTCTACTCGTATTTATAGCTTTCGTTTTCAACTACTTCTTGATAACTGCTTCTTTCTTCTTGTTTCTTGATCTTGGAAAAAACAGTTATTAAATTGAGTTCTGTAACTAACTCAAACTGATTAACCACTCGACATAGTATCGGGTCTTTGTCTTCGTATCGCTTTCGTCTTTGTTTTGATTCTGCTTCGTCTCAGTTTCTTTTGTCTCACTTTCGTTTCCACTTCGTCTTATTTTCCTTCGTCTCACTTTCGTTTCGTCTTAGTTTCTGCTTCCGCTTCGTCTTACTTTCGCTTCGGCTTCGTCTTACTTTTACTTCCGCTTCGTCTTATTTTCCTTCGTCTCAATTTCTGCTTTCATTCGTCTTAGTTTTTTTCGTCTCACTTTTGCTTCGTCTTAGTTTCTGCTTCTGCTTCGTCTTATTTTCTTTCATTTTAGTTTCTGCTTCTGCTTCGACTTACTTTCGTCTCAGCTTTCGCCTCACTTTCTAATATTATTATTATTTGATTTTCATCAAAATTATTAATCGTGACGTCATTTTGACTTAACATCAATAACCTAATTTTTTAGTATACATGACACTTCATATGCATCGTATCTTCAGGGTGATTAGAAATTAGCAAACTATAAAGATACTATGAGTCGAATAGATTAATTAATTAATTAATATATTACAACTTATATCAAAATTAATCTTATTTTATTAAAATAAATATTTTTATATTAAATATTTTTATATTTATTACTTTTTAATAATATATTTGTTAGTTTAATATGATAATAAATTAAGTCTTTCTTAAAATTTTTATTTAATATATAATGTTAAAAATAAAATAAAATAAAATATTGTTGTATTAAGGGAAGTTACAATCTATATTTTGTTAAGAACAAAATATAATTATTATTGATGATTTAACTTTTTAATACCTTAAAAGAGCGCAACTTAAAAACTATTCAGGTCATGTACTAATGAAGTCAAGAGATACCTTGTCAAGAGTCGAGACTATAGAGGAAAGTGAAAAATAAAAATTTCTTACACTTTAAGCCCATTCAAATATTGGATAAAATCACGACCAAAAGAGACATAACAAGTTTATAAATACAAATGTAACTTTTTTTGTACCTACTACTTGGTTACTTAAATACTTTAGGGGCTTGTCATGCATAATTATATCATCGTTTTAACTTAATGCATAAATCTTTTCAATTTTCTAAAGGAATTATAGTTTTGATTTTTTTTTAAATTCCTTTTGATATTTAAAACACTATTTTAGGAATCTTTTGAAAAATGTTGAAGTAAAATTTGCATCAAGGGAACGAGTTTGATAATTTGATAAGCTTGAAAAAAAACCTTGTAGTGTATTTTCATGTACATTGGTCTATAAACTAGTCAACTAATATATAAGTGATTAACCAATGCCTTTTAAAATAAAGAAAATTTTGTATAATGAGTTTGTAATCACATTATTTAATACCTTGTCTAGCTAGTGTGGCACATTTGTCAATAATGTGTCTATGTAGTCAACCAATATGTTTGAAAGATAGCATATTATGTATTGTGAGTTTGTATTGATGCATTGATTGACCATTATGATACTTGCCATTACTAATCATTACAACTAGTTTTTGTTTCCAACTATTTTGGGTTATTTCATATATGATTTGGAGGATAAAGCTTTAGCATCCTTGAGAGTTATTAAGAGTCTTGAGATGTTAGAGAGTACATAAGTATACTATATAACATATATTGAACTTTTGTTCATTGATGAGAGTAAAAGAAATAAATTTTGAGTCATATGATTTTGTAATTATCGTAGTTGAGAAAGTTGCTTGGGGAATACATAGTGAAAGTTCCTCTTGACTTTGAACAAGATTTGTAAATGGTTGCTCTTCACACGTGATAAAGTCAGATGATTATAAGAGTTCTCTTTACTCATGAAAAAGAAGATGTTATATGGAAGAATGCTCTTCACTTATTAAAAGTAGGTAATGAATTCTTTGAGGGGTGAACAAAAGTCAAGGAATGTTTGGTCAAATTTAGTGTGTTTTGATTGGTTATTTAAGTTTTTTTAATTATTTTTAGTACTTATTTGATTTCTATTTGTTATTAGGTCTAAATTGTCTTTGTGGATCAAAAGGAGAAGAATTTCAGTAAAATTGGAACAAAAAATGGAAGAAAGAAAGTTATTTTGGAGAGACACTATCGTGTAAGTAACGTACATGATCGTATAAGTCTTTATAAGCGTGTATGGCTTTAAAGACATTGTTTTGCCCATGTGAAAGTGGATGTGCCTTTGTAATTCACATACACAATTGTGTCCATTACCCGTGTAAGCTCTAGGGCATCTGTATATATGCAATTTTGAAGGACACGATAATGTATATATTCATGTGACTAATCTTGTCCATTTTAATTTTGTACTATAAAAGGCACTATTAAAGGGAGCAAAATTTAGAGTTGAAGTCACACAGTTAAATGAGAGTTCAAAACATAATTCTATACCTTAGGACGTTCGAAACATGAAAATTACTTCAGAGATTCGACAGAGAACAACTTTTTGTCGAAGTTTTAATGGGATTTTATTAGAGAAAATAAGATATATTTCGAATTTTTTCTTTTTAATTATTCTTCTGAACTTTTGGTGTTGTTTTTATTTTCTATGTTTATGAATTGAATTTGGTTAGTGCCTAGGTCTGACGAACCCTAAGTTAGGGTGGTTCGTGTGATTTAATTCTTTATTTACTGCAATTTGATTGTTGATTTATTGCGATTCAATTATATGTTTTAAATTAACATGTTTGGGATATTATTTCAATGTATGATTTCATATAATTGAGATTGAAAAAACCTTTTGTAAGAATATATTTATTATAATTAGAAGGAGTTGTATGTAAATCTAGAGATAAGTTGACATAAATCCTTTAGATTAATTTCTAAAAAAAACTCTTTAGATTTGGGTCCATTCTAGCAGTGACCATATTGATTGAACTTCCAAGTAAAACTTAGGAGGTGGATGTAGGCCAATAATTATTTGGATGAACCACTATATTGTCTCTCTTTTGTTGTTATTGTGTTTTGATTAAATTATTTTACGTGGATTTATCACAACTACTCGTTAGTCTAAAATAGAGTAAAATAAATAAATAAACACAATTTACCTCCTTTCGTGTACTATCCAAACCAAAGACTAATAAGTATAAGTACGTAATTTATATTACATATAAATTAATTATTATTAATAATATATATTATCATATTTTTATTAATAATTAATACTATTTTAGTCCCTTTAAAAGTATAGTAAATTTAGCGTTTTATTAAAATTTTATTTTATTATATATGAATACTATCAAATAAGATGATTGATTTGTTATATTAATTTCTAATTATCTAATAATTAATTTTTCTATATTTAGTTTAGCATTGAATCGAGCAAGTTAATTAATATTAAAGCTAAGTCTAGCTATAAAAATAATAAAAATGAAATAATTAATTTTTATATGTTTAAAAAGAGTCATTTAAAAAATAAAATTGATCATCTTTCTTATTAAAACAAAAAAGGAATTAATCATCTTATTCATTAATTAATGTTATTATAAAATAAATAAAAATTAAGCATTTATTATCATATTAAATTGACTAATATTTTATAAATTATTAATAAAATAAATGAATATTACACACTAAAATTTTGTTTATATTTTATTTTTAGAGGTAAGACCAAATTATTGAGTTCAATTCTTTGAAGGGGTAAAATTAAAATCCTAAGATACTTTAGAATCTAGTTCCCATTCTAATTAAATAGGGATGGACTTCTTAACAAAGGAAATACAGCGTGTACCCATGGTCTGAACTGTAAATATGAAGGCACACTTAAGCAGCCTAATATCTGTTCGTATTATTTTGGATACGTCTAATTTGTGCGGAAGTGGGCACGTGATTTTATGATAACAAAAACTAAAGAAATGAAAAACACGCGGGGCTGGCCAACATAACTGCGATTGAAATGACAAGAAATGTTATGATCCTGCCCTGCCACCACCACCACACAAGCACAAGCTTGGCATTTAATAAATATCAAAGACCCAGATGATAGAAACCTAGCAGCGAATGTGAATGATATAAAGATCATGGTTCGGTGTAAAAGTTTGTTCAATCTTTGTAAACCGACTCCAATTTTAATATATGCATATTCCAATCTTCATATTTACCTACATCATATATATAATTTGGAACTTTTAGCTGCATTTTCTTACTCTTGATAAAAAAATGATATATGTAAAATGGAACTTACTTTTCTATAATTATTTATTTTTTAAAATTAAAATTTGAGTTTTTTTTTTGTCAAAGACCACGTGATCCTCTGGTCATTAGATCACGCGAAATTTGCTAGGATTTATTCTCACATTGACCTTAGGCTAAATCTTCGTTGTTGTTTTTTTTATAATATATGTTAAATAAATGGGCAAAAGGTGTCTCATAAAGCGAAGCATAATTTGCTAATAATAAATTATATATTTTTTGGAAAGTGTGACTCTCAAGAGTATAAAATAAACGCACGGGAGTTCAGTTGTGAAAACATTTGAATTTGATAGCCAACAACCGAGGATTGGTCCTCGGACATAATAACTTGCAAGCAAATTCACGTAGCCTGTTTTTATTAACATATGATGGAATTTCTTTGAAAAAGATTTATCTAAATTACCTAAGAGTAATATTTATTTTAATCCAACACATACAACTCTTAACAAAGGTTTTATCCTAAGTTGCAAAGGTTTGAGTTGAAATTAAGGAAGACAAAACATAAGTTACAGAATGACAGTCAATCAGAAATTACATATCCTTCCTTCCCACCAGGTCCAGGTGTGTTGTGCTTCTGTTCCGCCCATCCCATGCCGTTTGCCTTACGGCACGTCCCTGTATAGTACAGACTACAGAGAGAAAGGATCAAGTAGACGCTAGAGGGGGGACCATGAACCTCTATTTCCTTTCCTCTGCCTCTGCCTCTGGTGGAGCCTACCCTAGTTGGGTCCCACAAAAACCAAAAATAAAGACTTTTTCCCACAAATTTTCTTTCGGAGGGGGGACCACACAGATGGCATTGATTAAGCCGGCGGCTGTCAGAGAAGTCAAAAAATTCTCAGTGGTCCCCCTCCTCTCCGATGGCTCCACGTGTCCACGTTTTTACGCTTATCTTTGGCGCGTGCTTTGTTGTGGGGTCCAGTTGTGGTCCAAACCCTCTACGATGACGCGTGTCCCTCGTACCTCCTCGCCGACGATGCTCACCGTCCGGCTACTGACACAACAGTAACGTAGCGGTGCGGGTGGAGTGAGACATAAAGAGGATTATAATTGTCTTATTGTTGGATACGCGACGCCATTTTAAATGACGTGGAAAGCACGCTCCAAGAGTTAAGGGGATAATGTGGCCATGAACTGTTTATGTCTCGTAGGATATATATTCTATTTCAAGTTTGTCAAACTCAATCATGCAACCTTTTTCTCTCCTCCTATTGTTCAGTTGTCTGCAAGTAAAGTGGTTTGGCTCCTTCCTTTTACATGCGAGGAGCCTGTAAAAAACATCTTATGCTGCGATGCGAGTACTCTGGTAGAACAAAAAATAATTTTATTCTTTTTTTAAAAATAATGCATAATTTTTAACTATAAAATAATGCTCCAACTTAAATATTTTGTAGTCACGCGAATGTGCCTGTTTGTATAACTTAATCCATATTAAATAATTACTATACTTAACAAAGTTTCTGAGGGAGTTATAGAACAATAATTGAGGTTCTGCGGGCGGCTGACCTTGCCAAACACCTGATCCTAAACGCTACCGTACTGCCTAATTTCTGCGCAAATAAAAGCCCTTTCATTGATTTTACAAAACTAATAAGATAGTATTAGCATAGGGAAATGATTAACATTCTATTTGGGAAAGGCTCTAATCCACATACACGATGCAATGATAAGATTAGTTCTTGTGTTGTTTAATTTCATTATTATATAATTTAACTAATTAATTCATCCCTAAACAAGGCAAGGCAGTATTTTACTTTCACCCACCCACTTGAAAGTTTTCTGCCATGCTATCCCAAAGACTTCTCTTCGTCACCAGGCCTAACTTCAACTTAACCTTCTCTGTCATGTACTACTGTAACTACATCAACTGGGTTTCTCTCTCTCTTTTGTTTCTCTATCCACTCTCTGCTTTCTTACTATAACACACGCTCTCATACATACATACCTACAACTACAAACACCCCTACCTTTCTCTTTCTCCATCCGTATCCACGGTCCCATAACCATCGTCCCCTTTTATTCTTTTCTTTTCTTTTTTCATTTCATTTCGGCTCTTCTTCAACTGTCAAATTCATTCATCTAACATATATTTATATATAAGAAGTCGACGAACATGGCGTTTAACCACAACCTCTCTCCAGAACTCCCTCTTCACCACTTCAACGACCAAACCCAACAACAGCCGCAGCAACCAGAAAATAACACCGCACCTAATTGGCTAAACACTGCCCTCCTCCGCACACAACCACCGCCAACACTCTCCGGCCATTTCCGGGATACCAATTTCCTTAATCTCCACACCGCTTCCACCACCAATTCCGATTCCACTACCGCCTTCCAGGCCCCAACCCAATGGCTCTCCCGCTCTTCCTCTCTCCTCAACCGCAACCACAGCGATGTCATCGATGACGTCACCGCTGCCACAGCCCCGGACCTCATCATCGCCGCCGCCTCCATCTCCCACGACTCTGCCGATTTGAAAACAACTACCACCAACAACAACAGCGAAACCATGAACAACAACAAAAGCGAAGGAGGTGTGGTGGAGAGTGGTGAGGCGGCAGCTGTGAACTGGCAGAATGCAAGGTACAAGGCGGAGATACTGGCGCATCCTTTGTACGACCAGCTGTTATCGGCTCACGTGGCGTGTTTGCGGATCGCCACGCCGGTGGATCAGTTGCCGAGGATTGACGCTCAGTTAGCTCAGTCGCAGCATGTCGTGGCCAAGTACTCCGCTCTCGGGCAGGGTATGGTTGGCGATGACAAGGAGCTTGATCAGTTCATGGTTTGTCTCTTCTTACTCTTTTTCCTTACGTCTTTTCTTATCAATATGGTGTTCCTAAATTCTGTTTCTTTCTCTCTTTTTTTTCTTTTGCATATCCATTCTTTTTATGTTCAAAATTTAACTTTCCAAATTGAAATATGTGGGATTAATGGTAGAAAGAATTGGATTGATCTAATCTGTAGCTAAAAAATTGGAGGGTTGTGTGTTTGGTTGACATCAAGAGAGATTTGTTTGAATTAGAAGATACGTAATGAGTGGAAGTGGAGGCACCGACAGCGGACATGGGGGTGAAATAAAGAGGGGAAGCATGTATGTCTGGGTAAGTCGATCTATGTCTGATACCTTTAGCAGATTTTGGCTAATAATAAAAACGCTACACGCCAATGTCTCAAAATTTACAATTTGGTATTTGGAGTTGAATCAGTTAATGGAGACGCACCCCAGGATCGAAAGTTTGTCATGACCCGATTTGGTATTTTAAGTTTCTAGAGCCAGTACCCGTGAATCCCGGGTTTATGTCTCCAGTTATCTTGGATGAAGAAATATCGCCAACAGGGGAACGAGGTCGAATAAAATTTTCTTATCACTTAAAAAGGAAACAGACAAGAAACTGCCTAGCTGTATTATGGCATTCCTCAAGTTGTTGTCTTGGTATTATAATGAACTGAGAGTTTGATCTTGGAGACTGGATTTATTTTTGTTCTCTTATGAGGAAACCAGCGATATAATTAATATTCGCGACTGTGTTGAAGGACCTTGATGAGAAATCTATGTACCCATCTGATCTTAGTGCTATTTTTTAAACGTCAACTCCTACATGATTTCCTTGTAATCCAATGCAATCCCTTGCTCCCCAACACCCTATTTGCCCGCAGCTTCTTTCTAACTGCACCAACCTTCTTATCCCATTCTAATCAAGTTCCTGGGGATGTTGCGTGTATGATTTATGAAAGCATGGCTCAGAACGCTTTACATTCTTTGACCTATTATAGTAGACATATGCTCAAGCAACTCTTTCGAGATTCACATAACTGAGTTATTTCCTAGTGTCACCTTTATGTAGGAATGCAATGAGAACTGGGAACAGTCGAACAGATCTTATGTAAAATCGGCCTGTTCAGCCATTCCATATATATAGTTGATTGTGACACATGAAATTGTTTTTTTTTCCCCGAGATTTATTTCTCCTCAAAATGTTCATTATTGCCTATCAAAAACATTACTTATAAATTATATGGCATATAATCTTACCTAAGAACCTTCATTTCCACATTAGTGTGAGCAATTTCTTGACCGCTCATTGCATGACAAATTATTATACTGGAAGTTCTTTAACACACACACAGACACATAGATATGCATAAATAGGCAAAGTATGAAAAGAAAGCTAAATAATTCCAAATCAAAGTTCTCATTCCCTCATTTCTTGATCTTGTAGACACATTATTTCCTGCTGCTTTGTTCCTTTAAGGAGCAACTTCAACAACATGTTCGTGTCCATGCAATGGAAGCAGTCATGGCTTGCTGGGAGATAGAGCAGTCACTACAAAGCTTAACAGGTATTCTTTTCTTGTGCCGTGCTATTCCAATTTTTTTCTTTGACATGTGAGCTTGAAAATTCATCACTTCCATGCGATCTGTACTAGTATCAATTTAAGTAAGTCATGACCAATACCAACACACGTGAGAATATCTGCTGTATACTTGTGGGTCTGCGGGGGCTTCTTTGGAAACGAGGAATAAATCGCTCATAGGAAGTGGAAAAAAGAAAATCAATAGACATAGAATTTAGCTACCTGCCCTCTTGTTATTTATCAGATCAATACTTGTAGTTATTAGTTATTACCATATGTTTCCCGGATGTTTTAAGCTTATCTTTTGTCTCTTTGAGTAGGAAGACATAAAGCTTAATTTACTATTTGAAGGGCAAGGTCAAGGAATAAAGGCTTCTCCTGATCTCGATTAAAATAAAATTTTCAGTCACTGCAGTTTGCTGTCTTAATGCTGCCCACTTGGATGTTGATAAACTGCATATTTATTATCTAGACATGTATTAGAGAAACGACTCATAGTGCAGATAATGTACATCATTGCTCAAATATGTCTGGGGATTCTTTTACCATCCTACAGAAGGTCTGGCAAATACTACCTTAATTTCTGGAGGTCCTTTAAAACCTTTAGTACCCAGGTTGAGGAAAGATCCTTATCGTCCTACGTCAGGTAGAAGAGCAGAAATGGGGATATGTAAGAAATGCATAGAACTACCGAGTCCTGTAGTGATCTTGAAATCTCATAGTTAAATGGCTTAGTGTTATATTTTATTGAGACCAGAAAAGGAACCATATAGAGTGAAGATAAAGATTTAGGGGCCAGTAACACAATGTCAATTTCCTTAGGTATCAAGTTACTTATGGTTTCTGTCATGTTGCGAGACCAAGCTATGCATGATATACTTGCCTTTTTATGAATACTTTGTTTCTTGACCTATAAAAATGTTTTTTTTTTGTTGCAAAATCTGATATGTTTTGATGACTGTTCTTGTTGCTGCCTCATTTCAATGTTTTTTCTTTCAGATTTTATTTTTGACACTGAATCTCTAAATCCTTTCACATGTTTGAATAGGAGTTTCTCCGGGAGAAGGTACAGGTGCAACAATGTCTGATGACGAAGATGATCCAGTAGATAGTGATGCCAACTTGTTTGATGGAAGCATGGACGGCCCTGATTCGATGGGGTTTGGTCCCCTTATGCCAACAGAGAGTGAGAGATCATTGATGGAACGCGTGAGGCAAGAGTTAAAACATGAATTGAAAACGGTAATTAACAGATGGAATTTCAACATCAAAGTACCTTATATTCCAGAATGATAACAGCTGTTTTTCCCCTCTCTATCACAGGGTTACAAGGATAAGATCGTGGACATTAGAGAGGAAATTTTGCGAAAGAGAAGAGCCGGAAAGCTTCCTGGTGACACAACATCTGTCCTAAAATCTTGGTGGCAATCACATGCGAAGTGGCCTTATCCTACTGTAAGTGTTACTGCACCAATCCTCTCGTTTAATTGGATTATTAGATAGATATGCTGGGAGAAACTTGAATCCTACTTCAACTTGTGTAGTACCCCTAGGGCAGCACAAAAGACTTGGCGTAAAAATTATAGTACCCCTATGACCCACCTGTTGTCTCTAGATTGACAAAAGCTGCGAAGCTTCCTGCATTAAATATCAGGGTGTGTATCCTCGAGCATATGAAAATATTTGAACTTGACTCCTACGCGACATAACACAGTACAACACAACACAAACAAACAAATTCTTTGGCAATATGCTGAGATTGACAAGATATCGGCGGAGGAGCTGCTTTACTTGATGTTTGGTTAGGACAAAGTCAATCTGTTGCTTTATCAAAACGTCTCTCTTTGTGTCATTTCAGGAGGAAGATAAGGCAAGGCTAGTACAAGAAACGGGTTTGCAATTAAAACAGATAAATAACTGGTTTATCAACCAAAGGAAGAGGAATTGGAACAGTAATCCTTCATCTTCGACAGCATTGAAAAGCAAGCGCAAAAGGTATATTGATTTAAGCATTCACATTTTCTATATGCATTTACCAACCTTAATTTGAAAAAAAAGTAATGCAGGTGAGTAAACCATCCGACGGAGATTCATTTCAAGAAAACCAACCATCCTGAAGAATCTATCAATCACTATCATGGTAAAGGGCTTCCTTTCCTGATAGTCAGCAGATTCAAGTGAAAGAAGCATACTTATCTTATCGAGAAGAGAGAAGCTAACATAGAGGAATTAAGAAGGCAAGGTTCAAGTCATGCATGCGGATGTGTTGAAAAGTTTCAATGCAATGCCAGTGAATAGTTTCGTGGTTAAAGAATAATTTAGTAAACCTGCATTTGGTAGAAACATGTGAATTCCAGGTTTATGATTTTTGTTTACTTTCTTATATCTGTGAAAAGATTGGTGGGGGTTATGGGTATAGTGTAATAAATATTAGTGTTGCATGATAGAAATTATATTTGCAATTACATGTATAAAAATTTTCCTTCCCATGGACTATAGAGAGTGAGGTTTCGTTCTTTTGATTCTGTCTCTGGAGATTTAATCACTGAGTCACATGGGATGACTTTCAAATTAGTTTAGTATCAGGCAGGGAATCCAATTGGATGAAAACTGATAAAGGTGTGTTTCATAATAGGGTTGATTGATGTGTTGTTTAGAAGTGAAATTGGAGTTAGAAGTATATGAAGATGGCAAAAGGACCGGAACGAATGAATGGGAAATTAAACCTATATAACTCTTAACGCTGAGGTAGAATAATAATTGGGGCCAAGCATAGGCAAACAAACTAAGGTTTAACGCCCAGAGGCATTTTAAGTAAATTACTTTGGGATGTACTGCAAGATTGTTATCAGCTGAAGCTTTACCAGCTAGTAATCAAAACTACTTTACGTTTTCCATCCAAAACAAGAAGCATAGATATCAATCGATCGAAGAATTATAATCCGATTGCTTCTCTAGAACTCAGTCAATTTGTTCGTTATTTTCATCTGAGGCGTAATGAAAGCTATCTTCATATATTTCATCTTCAATGTTAATTAATGAAATACACCGCACTATCAGCGTGTTTCTAATCACAGTGTGTGTGCTTTTATTATGTATATTATCTGAATTTTGTAGGTGAGGCAGACAAGCTAGTCGTAAAATCAGGACATGCATAGTCTTCTTGTCGCTGGAAGCCGTCGTCGAAGTTTAGCACATAACTCTGAGGATCATATTGACACTGCATCTTCCTTCCTTGTTGACTAAACCTACGAAAAAATTTCTTCCACTTTGGCCATGTCAAAACCTGTGAAATCTTCTTCAAACCCTTTAACAAGAAGCCGTTTTTGTTAACCTTCTCCTGATGCTTGCACAATACATATCTTTCAGAGGCACTACAGTTTCTCTGCCAACCCAAGTTAAATCCTTGGCCTGAGCACCCACAACAGTTGGAGGAGGAGGAGCTGACCACTGACTCTGAGATTCTCATCGGTAAATTCTCGTGAAGATTGATGGAGAGTCGATGGTGGATTACCAAGAAGAATGTAATGGATCTCTTACATGTAAATACCTTCTGGAATCCCAGATGGAACTTCCTAGGACGAGTCCGTTTCCTACTACAAGTCCTTCTTCCTACGTTTAAGTCCCATTTCCTAAACATACGAGTCCGTTTCCTACTACAAGTCTTTCTTCCTACTTTAAGTCCATTTCCTAAACATACTCGATCTAGACTTGAGTAATATTCGTACGTCAGTCCTAAAACGAAACGACACTACCAATAAACGATTGGTATGTATAGAACCTCGTACATGGTAGCTAAGTAGGTCCTTCATCAACGATAAAATCCCTCACATTGCATGAATTGATTAGCAATGTCAGACTAATTCATGCGTGACCAATCTTCTTAAAGAGATTTTGCATTCAACCGAATCTAAACGAAAAAGACGGAAATGTTCAGGAGTTTTGTTCGTTATAGTTATTACAGTTTCTCCCTTTCTTTATTTTATTAACTTTAATTTTTTATTTGAATTTCTTTATTAATATTTTGATATTGTTTTATCATTTTTTTAATTCAATTTAATAAAGATATCTTTTAATTTCAATTATGCTTAGTTTTTTAATTTGGAGTTTAATGCAGCATTATCGTATAGTTAAATGATAAAGCTTGTATATATTTTATACATAATATTTGTAAATCTTGATTAACTTTTTAATGATTTAAGGTATTGCACTATTAAGCACATAAAATTTAATTTTCCAATTTGTTATGCTTCATTATTGTTTTATATATCATGTTTGAATACAATTTAATAAAGATATTCTATTGATCTTTAACTTTAGTTAGAATAAGTTCTTTAATTTAAATTTTAGATGTAGTCTTCTATTATCATAGGATTAAATAATAATACTTGTATTTTGATTTGTTGTCTTTTATACTAAGTACTTATAAAATCTTGATTAGCCTTGTCTGATATAAGGTATTGCATGAAGGAGCACAAGTGAAAGTGAACATTAGTACATAAAATATAATATGATTTATTAATATTTCATATAGTTTGAATTCAACTTAATACAGATGATTCATTTATCTTTTAATTTCGATTGGACTAAGTTCTTTAATTTAAAATTTAGATGTAGTATTTTTATTATTGAATGATTAATTTATTGACTTTTATTTAATTTAAGATATCACATGAAGTAGCACAAGTGAAAGTTAACAATGACTCATAAATAATGTAAGGTAAGATAATTATGAAAATAAAACCTTATTATATGTAGGGTAAGAAAATTAATAGAGTCTAAGTTTTAAATTGTTAATTTGTATTAAATTTCTTTAAAAACTCAAATATTTATTTTTATACAAATGTCTAACTCGTTACTTCTTCATTTGATTTTTTGTTCCTTTTCATTTTAACTAATTTTGTGATATATTTTTATTAAATTAATTTAGTAAATAAAATAATTTTATTACTTATTACTATTTGTCTATATAACTATAATTAATTTGCTTAATATTCGTATGCATTACGGATATTATAACGTTATATCTTACTCATATCGACCCACGAATAGATTGAGACAATTTATAAGTATGAATGGACAAACATTCAGTAATACTTTAAATAATGGATCAATGCTATGTGTAATGTAATCAAATCACCAAATAGGTTTGAGTAGACGAGTTTGTCATCCAGATAGACTTAGAGCTTGAACGATGTAAAGGTATGCAAATAAATAAAGTTGAGTACTCTATCTATCAAGTGGTACATAATATATCCAAACTTAAATCTTTACGGCTTGTATTTGAAAGTTATCAAAACTGCGTAATACTAAAACTTTATTTATTAACTCAAGCATAATTGGGTTTGAAAGGGATCGAAAAGCTTGAAGCACAATTTGGCTTTGGGTGAGTTTGAAAAGTCTAAAACCCAATCAGACTTTGGGCTGGCTTAAAAATCTCGAAAGCCTAAAGACTTGTCAAAGGTCATTAAATCAGCCTCTTCAAACAATCAAAAGATAAAAACTTTGGTGATGCTTAACATTCAAACATGATACTGCCAAGTTTATAAGCCATCATAAGTAAAATGTGTAATAAGAAATTAACTAAATACAATTAGAAATATCACCAATATAGTATGTGTAAGGATAAAAAATCAAGTATGTTCTTGTGTCAACCCCTAAAACACCTTTATGCTTCTCCACTTCTCTCTCGCCTCTCCTTTAAATAGCTAATTCAAGCATACCATATGGTTACAGTTGGGTAGTATAATCTTACTATTTGTCTTTATGCATATCGCACGTTCTTTTTACCTTTTAATATAAGTTATTTTCAATTATCCCAACCAGTTATAAATATTTTTTATTATAAAACAAGAAACAAGATCATGAGAGCACCAAAGATTTTTTAAGGCAATTATAAAAACAATAGAGGTTGGTTCAGCCTGATTCTGTTGAGGTTGGATGTTGCTGTTTGGATCCATCGTCTTCCTATGCTTGAACTCGTGAATACCTGCAAAACAAAAAGGCACGTCGGGGGTTGATTACCGACAGGCCCCTCCGACGCTCAAGTCAGGCTTTCTGGTGAAGGTGATGGGCAGCTAAAAGTAAAGAATAGCAGCTTATGAGTCTCGTACCTCTATTAGGGTGAAATAATACCTTATATAAGGGATGATTACTAGGTTTATGATTTTTACGTAGGTCTTTGTGCATGCATGGGAGTTATCTCCTATGACTGGGCTATTAACTATTGGACCTGGGCCTGGGCCTGGAACTGCCGAGCTAACCATAAGCCCCCCTACTCCCCAAGTCTGATCGTAGAGAAGAGTCGGAGGAGTAGAAGATTGAGCTACTTATCTATCTGCCAGCCCAGGACAGACCTGTTCAATCGATCGTAGTGATTGAGCTGCTCGATCGGTTATGGTAAAAAGGCCGACCAATCGATCGTAAAGAAAAGGAGAACCGAGCGATTGTAGCGGTAGAATCGACCGATCGATCGTGAACACCTTAATCAAAGCACCATGTTTAATCGC
>JAOSBM010000008.1:15552035-15564190 GCA_027568955.1 Erythroxylum tenue
TAGCTTGAGCCGGAAATCAAGTGGTTGTGAGGTAGCTTGAGCCGGAAGTCAAGTAGTTCACACTGAACTAAAAAGTGTGCAGTAAAGCGGTTTGCCAAATCCTAAGTGGGAGCTTAGGTAGAGGACGTAGGTCTTAGCACCGAACCTCTATAAAAACAGTGTTTTCCTTTCTTCTCTATACTCTTAATTTAATTTGATTAAATTGTTTTGTGTATTAATTTCGTGTTTTTTGTAGAACTCTGCGAAAAAGATTAAAGATCTATTCATCCCCCCCTTCTAGATCGTTTACATATTAAACTAAGGGGACAATGTTTTTGAAGTCTGTTGATATATCTAGCCTTATGAGAAGTGTTGATAATTTATTTAAGATATTTGATGAAGTTGTGAGTGAAGATGAGCTTGAAAATATTATACAATTAATCACTAAAGAAGATGCTACTTATAACATAATTGAAAAAAGTTTGCAAAGCAGGTATAATTATTTCTATTGGACTCCTTTTGCTACACATTGGATTGCTTCGATGTTAAAAAATATTTGAGATGCTAAATATGTTCCTATTATTGATGAAACTATGTAGAAAGTTAAAAAAAAAAGTAACTAAGTTCATCTACTATCATATATAGATTCTAAATTTGATGAGAAAGAATTTTTTCAATGGTAGGAATTTGTGTCATCCTACCATTATAAGATTTAAAACTAATTTCTTATCACTTCAGTGTTTTATTCAAATGAAGAAGGAGTTGAGACATTTGTTTATAAGTGATAAGTAGACTGTATCTCAACATGTCAAGTCTAATGTTAGAATGGAGGTTTCCAAAATTATCTTGAAGTTCATGAATATTGATCTCAATCAATTTGTCTTCCGAGTTTCTGAGCTTTTAGTAAGAGTGCTTTATATGTTAATATTGATGAGAAGGCAATGATGAGTTACTTTTATAATGTCATAGAGAGGAAAAAGAAAGCAGTCAAAGCTAATTTAAAAAATAGGTCTTCCTTATATATACCTTATCTTGCAGTTATCAATGAAATGTGAGAAAAATAACTTTACTCTTTATAATTTATTACAAGGACATTTCTAAATTCTAGTGTCTATTTTATAAAAAAATTGAAATTAATAGGGAAATGTTATTAACCATCATAACAATTGTTTCACATGACATCAAGATCTCTTTAGTTTACAAAATGAGTTATACAAGGATGCATACGGTGATTTTGAGATATTACAATACGTCAAAAAGACAAATTTAATCTAAATATATATTTCTTCACTTTTGCTATTTGTTTAAAATAAATCATTACTTTATTTTATTTATAAGATTACTTTTGTCGTCTTACAGTCGCTTTATGAGATCAATTTGAAAGTAGCATTCTAGAATTGTAAAGGTTTGCAATTCGAATTCTTAGTCAATATGTGAGTGCAACTGAGTGTGAAAGAATTAGAGCACATTTAAATCTGTCCATTCTAAAAAAAGAAAAAAGAAATAAATGACTTCCTCCTATTCAAAATAAAAGTCGTTTTAGAGGGATTTTAATTATTCAAAATAAGTGTCACTTGTGACTTTTCATGCATGATTATAATTTCACTTCCAAAATTACCCTTTAATTTCTCTCACATCCTAATTACACAAATTATATTTTCAAGGCTTTTCAACATGCAATTAATAAGGGTATATCAAACATTTCATTAACTTTCTTAATAAGTGTGCATCCCTCTAAAACGACTTTTATTTTGGATAGGAGGGAATATAACATAAAAGATTAAATGCTTGGCCTTTGTTCGATACAACTTGAAACTTCGATAAGGGTATGCTATTTTCATTATTAAGTTAAATATGATTTCTTATAATTTCTTAATAATTTAATTTTATTTGTTTATTAAGACTTTTAATGAACAAATAGTTTTATTAATTCAATTTGCCTCGACCATATCAATCTTTCAATGGAATGAGTTTATAAGGAACCAAAGTTTATATATGAAAGTAACTTGAAAGATAATATTGGAAGAGAAGTGTTGATATTTCATTTGCAATGAGTTTGAATGATGGAAATGATTATACTCCCTTCAATAATGAGAATTTTGTGTCAAATAAAAATTGAGGTGAATGCGATTTGAGCAAATATATCATTGAATGAAGTTTCAAATTTTCAAATTATTTATTTTTTTCTTTTCTTATATATAATAAAACTTCTAATTGTAAATATTTTTATTTTAGGTTTTACTTCTATTTTGTTATGTTTATTGCAAAAACTCTTTTTATGCTTAGAGACATATATTATTTTTATTATATAATGTTTTGATGTAATTAATTGTAATATTTGAACATTTTATATTATTGTTATTTATTTTTTTGGTAAATATTATTGTTATTTATTATTTGTATAAGAATTAAATGATCCCTTTTTTGTATCAATTATAGTTATTATTTATATAATAAATATAAAAATAATACTAATAAGAATAATTGTTATATTAAATTTATAAATTTTAAATTTTTTAAGATATAATTGAAGTAAAATAGAAATTAACATAGTATAATATATTTAAAAATTATTTTATAGTTTTATAAAATTTAATGATCTAAAACGACCAGTAACAGAGCTAAATCCAATTACCAGCTCGGTATTCATAAACATTGATTACGTTGCAATCCGCTGAAAACCCAAAACTTCCTCTCTACATCCTTGAACCCTCTGGAAGCCTCTCAAGATGGTGGTCTGAAAACCATGGAAAGCCATCTTCCACCACAGTTGACAATGGTGAGCTACTCCTCTTCAAATTCAAAACTCTCATGTAAAGTTGACGTTCTCTGACTGGTTCTGCTTTCATTTGCAGGACGCGAGTCATCAGGAACAGGCGGAGCGGTCTCCCTCACTTGGGGATTGCTTGAAGCTGTTGAAAGGAGACAGAGACGAGCAAAAACTTGCCGGTTTGCTTCTCGTCACCAAATTTTGCAAAGGAGACGACCTCGCGTCTCTCTGTGCCATCTACGACGCTCTCGGCTCTGCCTTTTTGCTTAGGCTCTTGAGGACTGGTACCCTTCTCCGACTTATTTTTTTTAGTTAACTCATAACCATTGAAGTTTCTAAGTCTTTTCATTTCTCGCAGTTTCTAAGGTAGTTTCGGTTTGTCTTTCTTTTGGCTTTCGTGGTGAATAATTATTAGGTATGGGTAAGGGAATCGCCGGTGGCAGTGAAGCAGAGAACCGTGAAGCGTATTTGCATTTGGCAATTACAGTTCTGGCGGCATTTTGTCGCGTTCCTGATATAGCTTCTTCTGCAGATATGATTTCCATGATTCCACTCATTCTGGAAGTAACGTCTCAGTAAGGTTCTTATCTCTAATTACTTTTAAAACAATCTGGTTACTTTAAAGAACAACACAAGCGCACGCATGTGTTTAAGCACTTAATGTTAAAAGAATGAAGTTCATGTGTTGTCATTATTTCTAAAATGACAAAGATTTTGTAGTTTGAAGCTTAACACAAAAGTTAGCTAGCAAAGCAAACTTGTAAGATTTGTAAAATGATGATTTGGAATCGATGAGAACTTTACCAAGAATGTTGATATTTGGCCACTGCATTTAGCATCATTTTGGAGCACGTAGGAGTATTGTAATGGTTTGGAGATGTGGAACATAGATAACTCTTTGCTGGTTTGAGGAATAGGCTGACAGACGCAGGAATTACTAGGAATGCACTTGTCAATTTTTTGGGCATTAGAACATGAAAATTTTCCATGCGACTTGCTGGAAACTGTTACTGGATTCAATATTCATTGATGTAAGGAAATTTTGATAAGGATTTGGTTTCATTGTATATAGACTACTTAGGGCTGTTGTATCATCTTACTTGTCAGTATTTTATTTGTGTCTTCATGTATGCTAATAAGTTTGTTTTCCCTAAATCATAGATCAACTTCACCTGTTCTTGAAGAATGCTATGAAATTTTGTATCTGCTGACAGCTTCTTGCAAGGATGGAATTCCTAAATTTTATGAAACAGGAGGCATGAAACTGATAGCTTCACAGATTTGCACTCTTCCTGATGGTAAATTTTTTTGACAGTGTATGGATAGCAGGGATTAACATGCCTGGTAGAAACATTATGGTTATCTAGGTTGCCATGGTAATCAATATTTATAAATTGAATTAGGATCCGTCTGGTGCCTAGGGTTTTTACTGGCTTTCTCTTCTTAATGTGAAAGGCTAAAAGTGTTGTTCAGTCAGTCAATGGGCCTGTATTTGAGCTATGTGGGGTTGAGTTTCTGAAACCTTGTGATATGAATGTGCTGCAGGTTCTCCTATGATGGAGCTTGCTATGAAAATTGTACAAGTTATTTTAAATAATCTGTCTCAGGAAGTATTTACGTGCAGCTGTCTGACAGAGCTTGCAATGATAGTGAGTCTATACTTTAATGCTCTTTTTACTTATTTTTCTTTGTTTACCAAGCTGTTCATGTTTGCTCCTGGTATTGTATCTCGATGATGAAATCTTCATGAAAGAGGTATCCAGTTGATCCAAGTTCAAACTATTGAAACAAGATAGAGTTTTGAGAATTCTTTCCTATTGCAGGTAACTTCTGTAGCCAGGCAATTTGCTGTGCTGCACAATCATATGAAATTTGAAGCACTTCGCCTCCTTTCCCAGATCTTCTCTTCAGAGTACTCGGTATGCTATCTCTTCTCATGATGTATCCTCATAAATGGATTGTGAAGCTTATGTAGGAGGATGACTATATTTAAGAAAATCTGGAGTCTGTCTCAATCATAGAATTTTGTTGTTGCATCAGGCAGTTTAGTGGCCAAATATGGCTTATGTGGACCCAGTCAAAATATTCACTACATCTCATCATTGTATTTTCTTGCTACTTTCAGGATGGACTCCATGATGCATTGCGTCAACAGACTGACAGCAACTGTTCTGATTACATGCGTGCTGGCATTGTGGCCATTTTACAGAATCGCGTAGGTAATTCATTGAATTGATTGTCTTGAGTTTCTTGCTAGAAGGATGGTGATATTGATTTTCAGATAGCATAAATGTTTTGGGGACAAAAAGAACTTTGGTTATTTGGTTGGGAATGCAGTGGTACAAAATATCTTTATCTTTCTGGGCTCCTTCCTGCATATTTGCCCTTGTTTTTTATTATTATTTTATATTTGGTTGGTTTTTATGGTTGTGAAGGCCATACCAATGCTAAAATTTTGCAGAAGAAAGGATTGTCAGATGACCTGAAGCTGTGAATTAATTTTTGGTTAAATCGAAATAATTGTAAAGCGAATGTATTCCTTGCTTGAACTGAAATATGTAGGATTTTCTTTCTGCCCTATATTTCTGGAACAATTAGGCAAATACATAACAATGTTCACACAATTGTATTGGATTCTATATGGAAGCACTCCTTCATATCAATGGGGTTCACAAAATCATTCCGGTTGAAGAGGATTAGTTTGAAGGTGCTAATTTACTTTTGACTTGAATTTGTTCAGTATCTTCTAGTTGTGGTGGAACTCTCAAATTGATTGGAATATAAAGTACCTTTTCATTTGTCTTATGTAGATAGTTTAATGAACAATTTACTAAAATATGTGGAGTTGCATGCTACTTGTTTGGTTTGGTAGTTGCTTGTTGTCAGTAAACAATGTCATTCCTAGAGACATTGTTGCCATGTCTTACGCTTCATTTTTTAGTTAATTTTGCATTTAGCTTTAAGTGCAAGGGCGCATTTCATACCAATGTTGCAGTTTTGATTTTGTAATACACATACAGTTGACCATTGAGCTTACACCTTTGTTTTTCTTCTCTTGTACTTCTCTTGTGGTGGCATCAAGGGAAGAGTGGTTTTCTGTAGTATCTCTTTGCATAGTTTCTTTCTCACTTTTGAATGAGATATGCTGTTATCTTTACATATTCATTATGCATGGTTAACTATCTTAATCTTTCTAACAGTATTGTTTTAGCTTCTGAATGAGTTTTCTACATTGCAATTCCTATTATAATGGCCTTATATTGTTTACATCTGATCGTAACATCTTTTCTTCAATACTGTTTTTGATAGCATTCTCAAGGTATAGCAAAATCCTTGGTTTTGTTACTGTGACCACACCTACAGAATATCCATTTTAAGTGTTGTTTTCACTAATTTTATTTCCATTTGATGACAGCGCCTGCTGAAAAGTTTTATGCCCTAATTTTGGCGGAATCTATGATGTCTATATGGGGGGAAACATGGCTGATTAGTCAGACTAACTTACCTGATCTGGACGAAATACCAGCTGATAGGTAGGCCATGTGATAGATTTTTCGATTTTATTTGAGTTTAGGTTGTGACTTTTGTGCTCTTTCTTCATTCTATTTTTAGATGTCTCTTACTTGTGTTGGAGTCATCAAGGGTTGAAATTGCTGTTTTGCTGAATGAGATGGCCTATTTGAAATTTGAAGCTTCCAAGAGTATGTCATCTACTGATGAAAATATTCTCTCAAAACAGAGGAATATTGCTGTTGCCTTTTCTTTGGTAGAGAGGATAATTAAACTACTATCAACTATTGACGGAGGTGAAGGTACGTTGATAAAAAATTACCAAGCTTGTAGGTTAAAACATTTGCAATTCAAAATAACAATCCTTCTTAAAATGTACTATGCAAATTAACCATTAAAAATGTATTTAATATGCATAGTGCAAACTGGTTATCTTCCTTAAGGGACCTTCTGCATATGCTCTATATCTTGAAAAATTCACGTGGCTAGCAATTCTAGATGTTGTGAAATGGTTTTATTGTTTCATTTGTTTGTTGAATTGTACAGAGGAAATTATTGATGAAGGCCTATTTGTTAAGGTGATCAATGGGCTTAATGAGACAATCACCGTTGTTCTAGAATACCTACAAGATGCAAAGGTATTGTAATTGTAAAGATTCTTGTTCCATGGAATTAAAGTTTACTATAATTTCTATTACATTGCCGATTATGACTTTGCAGGAACATGGTCAAAACAAGGGGAATGATCTTCTTGCTTCAGTACGTCTTCTTGGGAGGTAATAATGTCTGTCATCTTCATTACACTTCCTTGTTAAAGATGGTTATAATCTGATAACACGGTAACTTGACAAAACCTTTATTCTCCATTTACCATCCATGAACAATTTTCTATCGATCATTTGAGTTGGTGGGTTAACTTGTTTTGGTTCAGTTATCTTGCAGAAACACCTTATGCAAGCGAAGAGAAGGTGTTAGATCTTTTGCAGTATCTGCTGTCAATTCAAGGAGAAGATGAACCAAGGTTTGATAACTTTGTTGGTTGGATCTGTTGACAGGTTAATGATTTCTGATTTTACACATAATATTTGTTAAATGAGCTCTATTTTGTTGAAATGACAGCCCTTTTCATTCTATATGTTTTATGCTCCCAATGGTGTGCCAAATGACAATGCAGACTGCTGGATGCAAGGCTTTGATATCTTCTGGAGGGCACCAAGCTGTAAGTTGTTATGAGTGATATATTTCCACTCACTATTCAAAGTTGATGTATCCGTGGCTGGTTTTCATCTTGTAGATTATACTTCTATTCAAAACATAAAAAGGTGTCATTGTGCATCACTGGTTGATATCAGACCTACGCATTTTTTCATGGTATTGGTATTGACTATGGAGATGTTGGTTCTATTTTCAGGTTGTTGACTGCCTTATAAAATTGATTGGACCCAGTAGGTCTATGGCTGAGGAAAGTGGTTCCATATTTTTGGCATGTGATACAATTATGAATGTACTTTTGAAGGTAGTACTTCATAACAAAAGCTGATAATACAAACTATGCTAAGTATTGACAGCATCTGTTCTGTTTGTTTGCACATTATACTAATAGATGGAGCAACTGAAACTTCCAATGGATGAGTCAACTTCCATCAATCTTCTGAATGCATTGGGACACTGGGCAGGTACTAGCTTGTGTTTATAATGGCACCTTTCTAGTTTTTCATAGTGCCAAATATCAAGTCGTTAAATGTATTTTATAAGTTCATCAAAATTACTCTTGTTTTGATTTTACAAAAGCAAAATTTTCCTTTGCTATTCAACGAGTAGATTAGACTAGACTTATAACCTGCTTAGTTCCTATTTAGTACTTAACATGTATAAACAACTCTTGAACAGATATATTAAGCATAAAGCTCTATCCTCGTATTTCTTAACTCCCCAAGGATATAAATCCTTAAGACCATATTTTCATTTCACTCAACTATCTGGACTTGATCGTTTTACAGAGAATGCTGATGATCCTTCAGTCCTTATGATGGCTTCTAGCATCTGTTCGCTGATCCTTGATCATACATCTGAGGCAGCTCTTTTAAAGCATCCTAACTTTGACAGTAGCTCTATCAACAGTTTGGCACGGGTCATAGCAAGAAGTTTAGCTTCTTGGCAGGTAAACTTTATTGTGTGTCGCACAGTAACTCTTACATCTTTACGTCTATAATTGATGACTGGGGCCTTGACCATCTGAATTATGGCATTCATGTAACTACCAGAGAGGTGTGATGAAAGTGAACAATGGCTGACTAACGCCTTGGATATTATTAGAGTGGCACTTTTTTTATATATAAATCAATAATGATGTTGGAAATCATAATATTTTGGAGATGAGAAGAGTTTTTCAAAAACTGCTGCAAATTCTACATTAAGAGGCCTTAATCTTATGGTTTTAGCTCCTAGTTGATGAAGTAAAGTTTAGTTTCTAAATTCAATTCATTGCAGGGCATGTCTGATGCAGTTAGAGCAGAAATGGATCTTCTGGAGATAATTACTTCAGGTCTGTCAACTTTGGACACAATCAGTTCATCCAGATCTCTTTTGGGATCTAGTAGCTTCCTCTTTCAAATTTTTCGTTGAATTTTGATTCAATCTCTGTGAAAGATATTTGGATTTGAAGCTTTGAACCTTTTGCAGGATATTCAAGATGGGCAGATAGGTTTCCGCATGTAAAGCAGATGGTTGAGAGAACTTGATTGGCCATAATTAGGTTCTTGTTAAAGTTGAGAGTTGAATGAAACTGTCCTCATCTCGTGTCATTTTAAGGCTGTTGCTCGTTGGGAAAAGTATGTTATTACGATCCAAAGCGACTGGCTTAGCGTCATGTAGCATATTTATAAACTTTTGATCGCTCTTTAACAAGAAAGAAAACAGAAAAGGAATAGCCCGTTTTGAACTTAGCTTGTTAGTTATCATCGAAACGTGGTGAAAGAGTTTAATTTTCTGTTATGGTTTCATGCATTTCATTAAAATTTCACGAAATTGTTTTATTCTGTAAAAAGTTTAGTTGTTTTAATGTCATTTCTGGCATTTCACGTTGAGAATCATATTAATCTTATTGTTGGAAAGTGACCGAGATAGTAAAGCGCAGGGATATGTTTATTTATATATATATTTGATGACATTATAATAGATGGATGGTAATGTCGTGTGACTTGTTCACAAGCACTTTTCTTTTTGTTCCATCAAACATGGAACTCCACTTGCAAGTTTCAATGACTTTCTGCCGAGTCAGAGATGGGTTGAGCATAAACTCCATTGGATTTAGTTGGGCTAGATTAACCATTAACCTGATTGGGCTATCTTGTGCTCATCTTTAAGCTCAGTCTCAGGGTTTGAGGTTCAATTCATAACAAGGATGCGGTTGGTAGCGATTTACCGACTCTATCTAATTTTATTATATATTTAGTTTGACCTGATCCTTTTGACATTTTGAAATAATCCTAGTCTTTAAGTTTTTGACGATTAACAGTTAATGCAACTTAAAATGCTACAAATCGGTATAAATTGGTCCCTCTGTAACATTATGTATGATTATTATACATTATGCCGTGCATTACCAATCGAATATCATATTACACACAATACGATGGGCAGTCTTAAAAGAGAATGAAAAGGATAAAGTATCAGCAATTTACAATTAGAATATTTCATGAGTAAGAAAAGAAAATCTTACAAAGTTAAAAGAATTTGTAAATATATGATAATAAAATAATATGATATTATATATATAAAAAGGAAGGATTTTAGGGGTACAACTCTATGTTCGACTATATGTTCAGGGCTCTAATGCATACTTGTAATTTTTTTTTTTGGTAAAAAGTAGGAATTGTTCCTTCTTAAAATTTTTAATTTAATTTTTACTATTATTTATAATATTATATTACACCTTAACGTTTTTTAAATAGTACTGATAATGTTTTAAATTTTAACATAGATAAATTTTTAGAAAATTTTAACATATGAATCATCAATATAATGTATAATCTTTAAAATAATTTATTTAAATATTAATTAATATGCTATTATTACTTTAATATTTTACAAAATATTTAAATAAACTTCTATCTTGATTTTTGTTTTCACTTTCACATCCTATCTAAAATATAATGAGCACCACTTTAATATTGTTAAGTGATTAAGACTGATATGTCTTTGTAGAACTTAGTAAAGACATGACCTGTAACATAAAACTTTAGCCAACCTCTTTATTATTTTCTTAGGCCCTTAACTTTTTTCCTTTGAGTCACTTGTTTTATAAATAACCTTAATATTTTGATTAAGTAGTACTTCTCTCCAATTTATTTAGTTTAAGTAATTTTTTACTTAGTCTATTTATTTCATTGCAATGACTTATGTGATTTATTCTTGTATTTGTCTTTTTTTGTCTTAGTTTGTATATTTTTTACATATTTATCTTGTATTGTTAATCTTTGTCATATTCAATATATATTGTATTACATAATTTTATATATTTAGTTATACGTATTTATTGATATTTGTATTATTATTAATTTGCACTACATGCGGGTCTATCGGAAACAGTCTCTTTATTATGCAGAGGTAAGACTGCGTAATATTGAACTTCTAAGACTGCGTAATATTGAACTTCTTCAAATCTTGCATTTCAGTAAGACTCTTACTGAGTGTTGTTGTTATTAATGTACTAAATGATAATAAAAAATTTACTTTCGCCAATTGTAAAATATTAAGATGTAAATTATATTTATGACCTTTTTATTAAAAAAAAGTTTAGAGGAATTTTTATCTACCAGGAAAAAGCTCTCTCTTTTGATTAAAGATACATTCAAAGCAAAATAATCATTTTATGACATTAATTGGCTCGACATTTTTTACTAGTCCCCTATTATATATCTTATAGCAAGTTCCTAATGTTATACATAGCATAAGTCTTATTACGTATCCCGGATCTATATGAAATGATTAAAACGAAGGTAATGTGGAATACCTAAATTTCGATTCCATCTCTAATTTCGATGCCGATTCTGAGTTCCAAACGTCTCTGAATCTCCTGGGACCTTTAGTGGAATGTGATCACCAACTCACGGGCTAGGCCTTTCTACAGCTTCCTCAAATCATGAGATTCCCTAACGGGTTAGGAATCCTTATGCTCGTGAATGAATTCTTGAATAACTGCAGGAGACCTTAACCTTTATATAGCTTCCATATCGGGCTTCTCCATCACAAGGCCGATATGGACCCGATCCACACTAATCGGGACCTATTTTTTATCCGAACTTTGACCCATTAATCTAGATCATTTATTGGGCCACTTTATTACCTTTACCAGGATCAAATGACACAACTTAACCGATTATTTATTTAAAAACCAAAATTGCAATTAATGTTAGTCCAACTTTATGATACATGGACAAAATTGTCCCTATGGACAAAAATATCTTACAATCTCCCCTTTGGACAAGCATTAATTGTAGTAGACTCTAGTTTAAAAATAATTTTAAAACTCGGTTAAGCCACGCTACTGTATTAGTCGACTAAGTTTTGAAAACAAAATATTTGATTCAAAGATAACGAAGTCCATCATTCTGTCCGGCAAGGCTTTCGGTACTAAAAAGCATCAGATGCATGTGTTCTGTGTGACACAGATCTAATACTAACATGAATGGGAAAATGGAGTGTGACAAACTACGATGATACCTTTATGATCTAAATTGTATCATCTTCGTTAGTAGGTCTCGATTTCTCCAACTTTATGCTAAATTGCATTAAAGAAATCTTGTTTTCTCTCACCAAATGCTAAACAACATTAGAGAAAACCTTTATGTTCTCCAACTGAATGCTAAACTGCATTAGAGAACCTTTATGAGAT
>JAOSBM010000008.1:15567522-15580763 GCA_027568955.1 Erythroxylum tenue
TCAAGCATAGTGACTGTTTCGTATGGGCACACTATTGAACAGTTGTAAGTGAATTTTTGGGACAATATAAGATAAAAAGATGTATGAATAAGGTCTAGTAAGGTTCAATGATGGAAAAAAAATTAACGGCTAATTAGGGTTTAATGGAATAACCCTTCAAGGTAAGATGATCATGATTCACGTTGCATGTTCAAGAGTTAGGTTCCGGAAACGGGATCCAACAAAATATTTATATAAAGATTGAATGTAGCTCTTAAAACTCAAATTAAATTAATTAAACTTGACTCAAAATTAATAATTTATTATAATTGATTTAAATTATTAATTCAAGTAGGGTTAAATTATTGTATCAGTGGTATTGATTAGTTCACATATGATATTCATATTGCATATGTTTTGTCATTATTTTTAATTGAAAGAAAAAAATTAAAAATAATTTTAAAGATCAGAAAAAATTTCTCTTAAATCAAAAATTTTTTAAATGTCTTTTATTATTATAAATTCAACCAAAGAGGTTTTATAATAGTACGAACTATGCAGTTGGGAATTAAGTTGAGTGGGGTATCTATGCCATGTATTTTTGGTGATAGTTGTACTAGTAAAATAAGTGTGTATATTTCTCTTGGCATTTTTTCTCGTATCAATAGCTGTTGTTGGTCGTCATTATCTCTATTAGATAATAAGGTAGCATGTCAGTCATAAACATAGCAGAGTTAATCACCTAAAATCATCTATGAAGAGACTGCTTGTATTGTTTGAACGCCTTCAATTGCATAAAATTAAAAATGTATGATTAAGGAGTATCCTTTCAAGTGTTTCTAAATGAATCCCTAAAGACATAAAATAATGGTATTAAAGGTCAATATACTTTAGTCAAATTCAATTAAAAAAACTCTTACCAGAGTATTATAATTTTTTTTCTTTTACAAAGAAATAATTATATTTTTAAGGAGTAATTAAAATAAATAGATACAATATATAAATTAGTTAAGTGTCAAAGTAAGGGATAATTAATTATTCATAAGTTTTATGATAAATTTATACTTGTAACATTTGCCTAATTTTATCTATTCTAAGGGATGTTAAATTAAAACATGATTACAAACATTTTATTAATCATCCCTTTTAATTACAAATGTTATATGTATATATATTTCTCATCTTTATAATAGAAACCTGATTATAGGTACGTAAGAAAAAATAATATAATCCTTATATTGATATTGTAACTTACATAATAAGATATGATATCAAATGTTAGCGGTCTACTTAATCAATCATATATATTGATGTCCAATAATATAAAATGCTTTCTCTTACTTAATAGTCTTAGGGGTGCTTGGTTAGTTGGTACGGAAAAAAAAGGAATGAGTAAGGAATAAAAAAAGATAGTTGATAATATATTATGATCAGAAGAACAATGTTTTTATATCCTCTTTTGAGACAATACTTCATACTCTCAATATAGTGAGGAATGGTGTTATTTCTCACTATATTCATTATAATTCATATGATCATTCTCCCAGGCCAACCAAGCATACCCTTAATCTGAACCCTAAAAAGTTGTCACTATCATCTCCTTAGCCTAAAAAAGGAAAATTGCAACATAAATCTCAATCTTAATTTTTTACTTTCACAATTCAATAACTTTTAAGTGCACAAATTTCATTGCCTTTTGTTCCAACCGAAAATTTGACATCATAATTTTTATTTTTATTAGATCAAATGAGATTCTAACTTTTAGTTTTAATAACAAACTACATAATTATTCAATAAATTGTTTTTAGTGATATCAATAGCTCAATTATAATATAATATGATAAGTATGTAAAAAATTTAAGTTCAATAAAAGCACAAAATAAGTAAAATAGCTAATTGAGCAAAATGAGTAACGGAAATATAAATGCAATTCAAGAAACATTAAAAGCAATTGAAGTTAATTGGGTCATCATACAAAAAAAGTTGTCTCATTTAAAATAAATCATTATAATATTTTTTGTAACCTTATCTTGATTATTTAAATAGTTTAGGAGCTTAAAATTGCATGAAGATATATTATTGTGTGCAAAATATATAAATCTTTTTATAGTTAAGAGAAAATTTAATTTGAGTTTAAAAAACCCATCCTCAAGCATCAAAATATCTTTAAAATGGCTTTTGAACAAAGCTTTTACCAAATGAGTATGGTTTAATATTTGAAAGAACATGAAAGGTTTTAACAATCTTGTTTTAGGAGATTTGGTCGACCTATAATAAAGTTAAGATGACAAATGATAGGGTTTTAGTGCATTCCGACAAATATAACATGTTAGTTGACTAATATCCAAAAAAAATTATGTATCGTGAGTTCATTAAGAAACACTTGTTAATACACTGGCTTACATTAGTAGAATAGTTTCATACATTGATTAGTTGGCTACTATCACTATTATTGATCATTAAATGACTAGATTTTGTTTATAATGGCCAAATTTGTTAAGTCAAAATGACTTCACGTTTAATAATTTTGATGACAATCAAATAATAATAATATTAGAAATAAATGAACTGTTTTGATAAGTATGTTAAGCGTGCAACAAAACACAGAAGAAGTAAAAAGACAGAAGAAGCAAAACACAGAAGAAGCGGAGAAAGGCAGAAGAAGTGAAAAAACAGAAGAAGCAAAAGACAGAAGATACAAAACACAGAAGAAATAACAAAACACAGATGAAGCAAAACACAGAAGAAGTGGTAAAACAATTAAATAATAATTTAAGAAGGATATGAAATAAAGAATGCAAATTGATTTATAGTGGCTTGGTAAACAATCCTTGCCTATGTGCTATGTGCACTCTTAATATTCTTTTTGGAATTCCACTATACTTCTTCTTTTAAAGCAAAGAATACTATTTGTGCAATCTTTCTTTGTAAAGAGAAATTCTTTTTACAATCTTCTTCCAAGGTGAAAAGGAACCTTAATTCTACTTGGAACACTCCTAAGTACAATATTCAACACCCCAACAAGGTGTTACAATTAAAAGTCATATCACTTGTCACTTGATAATTTCAAGATGGCTCACTCATACAAATATGACATAATGATGCTCAATTGTTTGAAAATCTCTTTAAAATGTGTGTATAGAACATCCTAAACCCTCTTAATGCTAAAAATAGTCAGAAACATCTTTCTGTAACGTTTTGGGACCCTAGCTAAGAACTAGCCATTATAATGGCCATCTATCGATCAATATGCATTTATAACACTATATTCACCAACCATTGAAACATTGGCCGACTAATTCGCCAACCAATATTGATAAAAAATCTTGGTATATTAAATTTAACAATTTTAACTTTTATTGGTCGACTACTAAGCCATATAGGTTGATTAATCACTCTAAAAACATAATTTGAACACCTTCAAATTCTCAAACTCAATTTGATTAATGCAAATATAAATTAAACACTTCTTAAAGATCAAGAGGCTTTTATATAAAAACCAAAACTTCGATAACTCTTAATGAATGAAAAGACTCATGTAATGAAGTTAAATGAAATGTTTAGGCATGGTGAGCCTTTTGAATCATCAAATTAACAAAGTAAGATTACAAATAATAATAAAAAATGTAAAACGACATTGATGATCCTTGAACTTCTTTTGTTCTTCTTTTTTTTTTGTTTTAGACTTCATCTTTTGTTGTTTAACTTTATACACTATCTTCTTGAGTTTATGGCTTCATCTTGTTCTAATATTTCTTTGCTTCAAAACAATAACACATTAGTAATAATTATGTTTTTTTATTATCAAAACATCAGTTGGAACCTCCTTTGGTTCAACAATCTCCCCCTTTTTAATAATGACATAACCTTGTGATATTAAAGAACAAAAATAATAAAATTAAGCACACAATTAAATATTAAGATCGTGATTAGCTCCCCAAAATTCATGCATAAAATAGAATTCAATATAAAGAGCATAATTCAAGATCAAGATAGTGATTAGCTCTCCTTTAATTCGTGCATAAAACATAATTTAATATGAAGATCATAATTCAAAGAAATATACAAACATGAAGATAACATAAATTTACTCATGCATATCATATAAGTGCAAGAAATACAAAAACAATAAAACAATCACTCCTAAATGTTATTACTCCCTCTAAATATAATATCACCAAACTTTCTCTCCCTTTTTGAAATCATCAAAAAAAAATATCAACCAAAAATGTATAATATAAAGTGTCATATGTCAAGCTAACTTGGTTTAAAAAATAAATTTGATTAAGATTGCCAGACTTTCTCAATCAAAAGTGCTATTGAATATTTAAATAGTCAAAATAAAATGTCAATTTTGATACAGACATTCCTAATTGCATCTAATTTGAAAAATCTTTAATTTCAGTATTGTACATAAGTTGAAAGATTCAATTAAAGCACCAAAGGCAAGTTTTGACAAAATTAGATGTTGGAATTGTAACAAATAAAAGTATAATTACAATATCCAATAACCAAATTCATTTAAAAAAGTATAAATTTGAAAGCACAAAAATTTTGAAAGAAAATAGAGCATGAAAAATTTCACACCATACCAATATTAAACGAAATTAAAGATGAACCAATACAACTAAAAGGAAAGAAAACGTAAGTCCTTTTAAAATTTAACTATAAAGGGATCAATTTGAAAAGAACAATTCTTAATTAAGAAAATTTTAAAAATCAAAATATGAAATTCAAGAATGACAAATTTTCAATTTGATGCAATCTAATGTGATTTTTATATATTGAGGGGATGATGTTTTTTTAAGGAAAAGAGTGACTTGCTTAAGTAATGAAGGTTATAAACATAAATATGATAGAAGAAAATAGATGAAGACATCAAAAAATAGGAGAGCTAGTCGACTACATGCCTCGAATGGTTCACCAATGTTGGTGTTTCAAAGATAAACAAAAGTAAGCAGTGGAGAAAAAATAATTTGGATTTAAAACACATTCTACTGGTCCCCTAATGAAGCATATTGGTCAATTTATGATGTTCATTTATCGACCAAAGATAGTGATCAGAGACTTTGCAAAATCTTGGGAAAGAAAGGAGTGTCAAAATAAGGGACAATGGTAGACCACTTGAAGGATATCAGTCAACTAGTGTGGCTATTTGGGCAACCAAATAAGCGACCAAACAAAGAACAAACTCATTGGAAAGGAAAAAAAACCATGTTTTTTATTACACTAGTTGACCATACTAAAATATTGATTAGTTAGTATGTTATAAAAGGCTAAAAGAAATAGCTATAAAACTCAAATTTAAACATCAAAACGCTTAATAGGTCATAGTAATATCCATCAAGAATTATCAAGTACCTTAAAAGAGAGTTCAAACACACAAATTCAACTAAGAAAATAAAATGGTATTTTTATGTTATAGAATATCCATCAAACATACATAAGTCTCTTCCAATTAAGTAAAATTTATCCTTATATAAAATTTTAATGAAATAATTACCTAATGAATGTAAATTCTAACTTAGTTTACTCATTTTATTTAATAATATCTAAGTCTAGGTACTAAGGTTCACACTTTAAAAATAATTATTAAACAATGTATCCATAATTCAAACACAAACAATAATCACTAAGGTTTTATACCTAAATGCACTTATAAATGTATGTTAGCATATATTTCTAAATTATGAACTAATAATTACATCATGTTGAACATTATTTATAAGAGATTTGAATGAAGATTCATCTTAAGTTTACAATCCGTTGAAGGCTTCTAATCCTTCTCAGCTCTCTCACTTGGTTCAACAATCTTCTCTTTTTAAAATTCTTTGGTGGCTAAACAACATCTTCTAGACTTTCTTGGAGACCAAGGTTAGATTTGTCATGATAAAATGCATCAACTCCTTAATTATACTCAATTCATCAACTATTATCTCTACTACATACCATATGCTCTTTCTTTCCTAGTTTCCTTACAAACTGAGGTAATCAATGTGTTTTAGGAACCCAAATAAGCTTGGTTACTTACTTATTAGGTTCCTTCTTCTCTTTAACCTATACTTTCGAGGGTCTTCTTAACATTCTTTATTTACGAAAATAAAATCTATTAACATGTCCATACTTGTCATAAACATGACGTACTAATTTATATGAGTGATGATGATACATATAGGAAGACCTGTGTGTGTATACATAATAAGGAAACTTATTTTAGGTATTAAAGTCATTAAATGTTCTCATAGGATAGTGAAATGTTCTATGATTATATGTGTGATGCCTAGTATGAATGAACGCTTGATGTATACTTCTTTGAGGCCTAAATGCATGTATCTAACTCCTTTTGAACTTCCTTAAGTTTGGAAGATGATATAGCTAATCTCTACCATATAGATCTTACAAGCAAGTGCACTATCAAACTATAGTATAGTGTCAATGAATATCAAGTGTCTATCTCACAAGGACTATAAATACTAGTAATAACTTCTTTTATATTATATAATTGACAAAATAAGATGATGATTTAATTAAAAATATACTAAATTTCAACATAAATAATAAACTAGAACATAGATACACTAATTTTGGTCAATATTGAATAACTAGTAATTAGGTAATAAATCCTCCTATAATTTCTTAAGTATTAATCATTTATCATGCAATTCAATTATTGATCATTGAACTATGAAAATTCCTATCTTATGTTAATATCTTTCTCAAGAATATTAACAAAAAATCCTTAATTGATTAACTAAAATCTCTTTTTAGTTAAAAACCCCCTAATATTACATTAATCAATTCATGAATTTTTCTATGAAGTTTAACCCTAATCTAGAGGATTTATGTCGACCTATCTCTAGATTTGCATACTAATCCTTCCAATTATAATAGATCTATTCATGGAAATGAATTTCTCAATCTTAATTATATAAAATCATACATTGAAATACCAAACAAATTAATTCAAGCATAAACACATAATTAAATCGCAATGAATTAGCAAATCAAATTACATTAAATAAAGAATCAAATCACAAGGTTAATCCCAACTTAGGTTCATCTTATCTAGGCACTAAAATAATTTAGTTCATAAATATAGAAAACCAAACTAATAGTTTAAAAGAAGAATTAAAAAGAAGAGAATTCATTATATATTACCTTTTAATATGATCACCTGAAATTTCAATGGAAGAATGTTCTCTATTGTATCTTTAATGTAATCTTCGTGTTTTTACCATCCTAAGGTTCAAAAGTGTGTTCAAAACTTCAACTTTACTATCCCATTTTAACTCTCAACTTTTTCTTACTTTAATTACCCTTCATAATTGTCTTTTATAATGTGAATTAGGGTTTCTATAGTAGACATGATTAGTGACACGACTAGATGCATGATCATGTCCCTTAAAAACTCTTTAAATCTATACATAGACACATACATGGGAGCTTACATAGGCAGTGGACATGGCCATGTGCATGACTTACATAAGCATGTCCACCTTCGTACATGGCGAAACAACGTCTTTAAGTTCAAACACACTCGTAAGGACTTACACAGTTGTTCATATGGCTATATACATTACTAAAAATGAGGTTTGTCTTTTATTATCACGGGTGTGTCCCTCCAATTCTTCCTTTCTCTATCTTAATTTCATCCTAATTCTTCTTCTTTTGATCCATGAAAGTAATTGAGACCTAATAACATACTAGAAAAGAAATAAGTGCTAAAAACAAGAAAAGCTCTCAAATAATTAAGAAAATTGCATTTCATATCAAAATTATTCTTGCTTATTTTTTTGGCAATCGGTTGATTTCAAGGTTGTGACAAGCAATTATGATTTTTCTTAGTTTTAAAAACTAAAAACGACAACCATTTTTAATTAAACATGTTTTTAATTGTTTGTTTTCTTTAATTAGTGACAAGGTTGTCACGTGATGAAGTAGATAAACTATTCAAGTTTGAGAGAGCTGCTTCTAATAACGAACTGCTAGAGTTTCTTCTAAAGAGCGGTCATGTTATAAAGGAGAGCTTTTGTGTATAATAGAGAAGAGAAGAGTACAAGGTATTTTATCAGCAAGTGGTTGATTTCATGGTTGTGGCAACCAATTAGGATTTTTCTTATTTTAATGACCAAAAACGACAACCATTTTTAGTTAAACATAATTTTAATTGTTTTCTTTTATTTCAAAATCACAACTAACAACAAAATCAAACAAACCCTAATAAAAATTAAACTAGTCTTTTTCTTAGTCAAAATTAGACTAGTTATTTTTATGACTAATGCATGATGGAGTGTTTAATTTTGAATTTGTTTTTAGCATATGAAATATTATTTACACATAATTTAATAATTATAGCTAATTTATTGTTTTCCCAATTTAAGTGTAATTTTTAGAAAATTACTAATAAAATATAAAAGATCTAGTTAATAAATAACATATGTCTACTTTTATAATATTTAAATTTAAGAGATTGCTTAAAAATTATTTAAAATGTATTCTTGTTCACGTAATTTTTTTATGAATTTAAGTATTTGATTTGTTTTAAATTTTAAATAACTACTTGAATAATGTTCATGCTTTAAATTTATATAATTAACTTACCAAATAATTTAATAAGTGCACCATTAGGCTTTTGGGTTTTTTAAAATTCATCTTAGCTACTTCATAATATTTGTCATGTTCTAGGAAATAGATCACATGTTTCGATACTCTTTGTTTATTTTATTATAAGAAAATCCATCCATTTAATAAATGAGATTTATAAAAATTAAATGAATAAATACTCATGAAACAAGTTAGGTATAAAGTAACAGAGACAGATAACGTAGACTTCATAGACCTGGCTCATGGATTCAAGTTTTAATAAAAATCTAGTTTTATAAAATTCTTTCAAAGAAAAATGTTTTGAAAAATTCAAATTTTGCTTTTAATTCGCTAACCTTTTTGGACAAAGTTTATTATACTCGATTCTGTATAATTCAAACTTTTATTCGTCATGACTATACACAGGGGTATATAAGAACTTAAATCTATGAAATATTAAGAGTAACATAAATTCTAACAAATAAAGTTTGAGGATAAATTAATAATTTATGAATAGAATAATTAGGTGAAGAAAAGGTCAAGGGTATTTTAGGCATTAAGACAATTAGGGTTGCAAGTTGCAACTCTATGGTTTAAGTTTGATATTGAAGCAGCTATATTAGGGTTTTTGTCTTCTGAGCGAGCCGACTTCCTCTTCTTGATTTTGCGCAAGCAGCCATGGCCGAGCAGGTTATGATACTTCACTTCTTTTTCTGTCAATCTGCATTAAACTATCTGTGGGTTTGACTCGGTATTTGCTGATGGTCTGTTTGTCTTTGGTGTAGACTGAGAAGGCGTTTCTGAAGCAGCCCAAGGTGTTCCTTTGGTACGTTTTTAAGTGATATGATTCTGTTTGTATGTTTAGGAAATATGGAAAGCTAAGCTTTCCTTAGGGTTGAGATTTGTTATGAAATTGGAGAAATATTTTTTCTTGTTTGGGAGGCTCGAGCTTTTCGTTGAATTTTTTTGGCAATTTTGTAGTTCGAAGAAGGCCGGGAAAGGAAATAGGCCAGGAAAAGGAGGCAACCGCTATTGGAAAAGCGTTGGCTTGGGGTTTAAGACACCCAGGGAGGCAATTGAAGGTTTCCTCATTTTTTATGCTGTTACTATCATGTTACCTTTTTCAATTGTGTTGAAAACTAGTAATTTTGAGTATTTTTTTCAAACTTTATTGTTTACGTCAGTAATTTAATAATGCCTAGATGTGCTATATGGAGATCAGTATTTGTTTTCCCGCATGTTTAGAGTTTGATTTAATCAGAGATGTAGGTAGTTCTTTTGAATCGACATTGTAATTTGTAAAGACGAACTTATCTTTGAGAGTTTGACCACCTAGATAGACTATAAGTAACTTGATTACTTATTCGTAAGTTGCAATTATGTTCCCAATTCTTTGCTCGATAATTAGAGTCGCCTTTTGTGGGACTCATTTGTATATATGTTTGCAAAGGTCACAGATACTTGGTAACTAGGTTAGAATTCGAGTATAATGAACCATAACTGGCAATTGACATCCATGTGGTTTACAACTATTGTATATGTGACTATTGACTTCAATATCACAAATAACTGCTCTTTTTAAAAATGTGCCCTCTAATTTGATGTCCAATAATTTCTTAATGCTGCT
This sequence comes from Erythroxylum tenue, assembly GCA_027568955.1. Classification (NCBI taxonomy): domain Eukaryota; kingdom Viridiplantae; phylum Streptophyta; class Magnoliopsida; order Malpighiales; family Erythroxylaceae; genus Erythroxylum; species Erythroxylum tenue. The sequence goes on from JAOSBM010000008.1 coordinate 15,577,712, forward strand.
GTGCTATGGAATATATATTGGCTGATTGTCTGTCAACAAAGTGGTTATCAGCATTTTGTTGAAGTATTTTAAATCTGAAAAACATAAGTTTGATGGATATAATTCTCCACCAAAATGTTTAGATGGGATGCTTGAAGGAATGACGACTCAATCTTTGTACTTATAGGGACTTACATTGACAAGAAGTGCCCATTTACTGGCAATGTTTCCATCAGAGGCCGTATACTTGCTGGCACTTGCCACAGTGCAAAGATGATGAGGACTATCATTGTTCGCCGCAATTACCTTCATTATGTGAAGAAGTACCAAAGGTGAGTGATTTACTGACCATATGTCCATTATGTTCATTCCAATTGACAGTATGAGGAAATACTGACTTCTTTGTTACCTTTAGATATGAGAAGAGGCATTCTAACATTGCTGCTCACATATCACCTTGCTTTCGTGTGAAAGAGGGAGACCATGTAATTGTTGGTCAATGCAGGTTTGATTCTATCTGCAAATCCTAGCTGTTTGATTCTATGGAAGAACATTTTCTTTTGCTCATTTCATGGGTTGCTTTCTTTTGACAGGCCTTTGTCTAAGACTGTGAGGTTTAATGTGTTGAAAGTGATCCCAGCTGGTTCTTCTGGTGGTGGGAAGAAGGCATTCACTGGCATGTGAGTTTCCTAAGTTGCAGGTTTTGTATTGATTAGTTCCAGTGGAAGAAAAACTTTTGTGATGATTTATTTTTGTTGCATTGGACATGGTCTTGGACTAGTCAAAATCTCATATGACCTATAAAAGTAACTTCGTAAAATTTTTGTGCAAAATTATTAGCTTTCTTACATTTTTTTTGGGGTCCATTCCAAGTTTGAAGTTACTGGTTTTATTTTGACTCTGCGGAGCTCAGAGCTTAGGCTGGCGACTCTCCTTGATAGAATGTTAGTCCTCTGTTCAGGACCGATGTCCACATTATCAGGAAACTAATTGATATATGAAATGAGTTGAGATAGATGTGATGGTAGGCTGGATTTCCTTGGCGGTGTCTAATGCGTCAAGAGTATTTAGTGGCTCTGGTTTGAAGCCTGTATAGATGTGAAAGAACAGAAGCTGACCAGAAGAAATAGGACGAGTTAGAGAGTAGTGTGAGTTGAAAGTTGAAACTGTAAAGAGTGGGGTGTATGAGATGAAATTCCTCCTGGTGCCCGACTAGTTATATTCTCAGGCGTAACTTAAAAATTCCTCCTGGTGCCCGACTAGTTATATTCTCAGGCGTAACGTAAAACTGCAACCTGCGTATTTTAAGCCCCGCCACGGCACAGGAAATCAGTGGGTTGTCAACAACTTTCCTTTTCAATGTCAGGTTTATTCACGAGTGAGAACAACTTAAGCAGGATATAAATTTTTATTGAAACCACCGCTCAAGTGTACTTCCTTTCTTCGCATAGTTGGTATGTGAAATTACACACGGTGTTCAGCTTATGGCAATACGGTTTTGATTCCAGTCTAGGGCAACAGCTCTTTCGTATTTGATTTTGCCTACATGGTCAACCCTTCAAGTTTGAGAAGGTCGATGTGAAAGCATTTAAATACCGTGCTAACATAAGACCCTTGTATAAAAAGAACTAGATTCTGTGGCGGTTGCAGAGCAAAAAGTAACGGGTTTCAGATCACCGTTACTTTGTGCCCACCTGTTTTTTAAGAAGTTATTCATTTAATTTTTGTAGATCTTATTTATTGGATAGATGTATAAACATGATAGGCGCAAAGTAACGAGATCTGATCTCTTTCTTAGAAATGAAATATAATTCATTAATAAACATGAACAGTTCCCTACTCGGACTCATGTCAAAAAGGTTAGTTTCCTTAGGTTTTCGTTTTCAAAACAAAACTAGAATCAAATACAAGTGGACTGAAACATAGTGTAACCAGCGAAGTACGGTTAAATTAAATTGAAATTGGGCACTTGGTGCCATTATACATGTCCGCAGTTATATTATATTCCCACTTAGTAATAGTTACAAATGTATATGTTGCCTGCCTCAAGAGTTACATCCATCATAGATAATCATCCGCGTTCGTTCCTGCTCCACTTCACTTCACTCTGTTCTAGTACTTCTCTCTTCAAATGTATGTATAGAGTTCTTCCGACTATTTGGCGTTCACCGGAGTTGGTATCTCCGACATTATGCTAAGAAGGCGTTGTACCTATTTCAACGTCTCACCTGTCGATCACACTTTCTGTTGCTTGTAAAATTGGCGAGTGAATTGTGATTCGGAGAGAATAGCTGTGAGAAGAGGAAGATGGAGAGAGATTCACGAGAGAAGAAGTAAGGGATTGACCGCATTCGTCGTTTGAAGTTTCTCTTCTATGAAGCAATCGTTCCTCTTCTTCGTTTAACGCTGCCTTCCCTATCGGCAAATCGTATTCATAAGGTTGAGCTGCTGCTCCAAATTCTCTAAGAATTCTCTTAGTTGACTTCTTGTTGGTAATTTCAAGCTTGTACTATAATGTTGTTATTATGTTTTAACCAATTTCCGGTCAAAACAGGAACTTGGGACTTTGAAATATTCTATTTTGGGCCCTGGTCTGCTTGTTTTTGTTTGTTGAGGACTTCTTTATAGATTGTATCAATTTGGATGATGATTATGATGCATAAGCTTCAATCTTGTGTTAATAATATTTTTAAATTTTTTTAAAAATTCCGATCAAGAATGACTTCCAATTGATAGGCAAGATTAAGGCATTAATCTGATTTCATTACATTTACTAAAATTCTATATGCTTTAAAAATTTTGTGATAATTTCTTATTTTATTAAAAAGTTCAAACTTAATCCTTTTATAAAATTATGTCATTGATTTCGCTATGATAATTTCTAATCTTCTAAATAATTACGTCACATGAAGATGATTAAGAATTAACAAATCACATAGGTGGTATATATAAAATATATTGATTAATTGATTTTATTAATTTATTATATTTATACATTATGGTTGGGTCGGCTATTCTAGGCCCAGGCCCAGGTCCAAATATCAACGGCCCAGCGGCAAGTGATAGTTTTCCA
>JAOSBM010000008.1:15580863-15599680 GCA_027568955.1 Erythroxylum tenue
AGGGGCTAATCGGGACACAACCCCCGACGTGCCTTCTTTGTTTTGCAGGTATCTCGACGTTAGCTTCATGACGAAGAACAGTCAACTCATGGATCCAAACGGCAACGTACAGTCCGGTCAGAATCTGGCTGAACCACATTATTATTTATATTAAAATATATTAATATCTAATATGTAATCTTAATTTGTTTTTTTTGAAAATATTATGATATCAATTAATTTTTAATTTCATATCTTGAAAACTATAGAGACAGATATTTTGTTAAATGTCTTCAATTTGTTCTCTAATTTTGATATTTTCTATAGAGATCAAATTTAGTTGCACTTTTCAACAAATGAAGTTATAATCAATCTCATTATGTTTAATTCGTTCATAAAATACAAGATTGAAAGAAATATGTATAGTAGCTTGATCATCACATTATAATTTTGCTTATATTGAGACTTTAAGAAAAATTTCCATTAAGTTCATATATCTATATTATCTCATATGTTGACTTTGTAACAATTCTCTATTCGGATTATGCATTAAAACTAGATACAACATTTTGCTTCTTACTTTATCAAAAAAAAAAAACATTTTGCTTCTTACTTTTACATGATACCAAATTTCCTCCAATAAAGACAGAATAGTGAGTAGTAGATTTTCAGTCAATTTTAGAGTCTCCCTATTCAGCATATAAGAAACATTCAACATGAATATGTCTATAATTTTTGTATAGGGCTATGAGCCGAGCCAAACTCGTCCTGTCATATATATATATGTGTATATATTTTAAAACATGTTAATAAAACGACTTGATTTAAAAAAAAAATAGTCGGGTTATATGCTAGGTTGGACTGCCCTGTGGCCCGTCTGATTTGGCTGTGATCAGCCCATAGCTCAGTCGATCGACCATAATTAACCCATGACCCGTTTAAATCGAGTCAAAATTAAACCGCGTCAGGCCAATTTTCCTATCCCTATCTGGCACAAAAACTAACCATCCATGCAAGAAAGGTTATCCTTCTCCAACGCGGCTGCGGGAGAGGAGAGTTCCCATTCTCGGCAAAAGCCATGCCACGCCATTGCCTACCATTATCCAAACAAAAGGACTTTTGGTGGACCCCACTTCTCCCTCCTACCCCAGCCAATCATCTTCCTACACTTTTCATCCCTTACACGCCAAACCTGACCCCACATTACCTTTCCCGCGCGTGCTCTGAAACACCCGCCTTGTGATGCTACAGTTTCACCTCTTTTCATTTTGCACTCTGCCCGGCTGGTTCACCTCAACGGTTTAAAATCCAGTACACGCGTCTACGTGCTACTGTTCGGTCAACCCCTTCCTTCTGACAACAAAATTTCACAGATGCTTTCGTCACTCTCTTTTCTCCTCTCTCATTGTCAAAACATAGTTCAGTCTCAACTTTAGTCATTTTTTCTTCATTGCAAATCTAGGGTTTCATCCCTTTCTCGACGCTTCTCCGTCTCTTTCTTTCCCTTCAACTTTAGTAGTATGCTGGTTTTGGAGGATCTTCTGTTTCATTAACCTGTACTAGTAATTAATACTTTGCCTTTAGGTGTTGTTTCGGAGTCCTTTTTTTTTTCCCCCTCCCTTTCAGTCTTATGTGGTGTACGCTGGTTATATGGAAGATAGTTAGGTCTGGAAGGGGTACGACTCATGGATAGCTCTTGCCACTTCAAATGCGGTTCAGCAATGCAACCGTCTATGTCTTCCGTGGCTTCATCTACTTCGCAAGAACCTCCGAATCTTGTAATTTCTGATTTGAATATGCGCATTGCTACTTATCTTGTTGTTGAACACATTAGTTGTGGATATCATACGTTTGGTCTGGTCTCTTTTTTTGATGGATTGATTCTCTGTGCTTCTTTCCAAGTTCAGCCCCTGCATTTTCCTCATTCTTTTTTTTTGGGTTAATTTATAGCTTTGTTCTCTACTAAATGGGCTGAGGGTCTATTGAAGTTTTGTATATCGTACGCAAACTTTAAATGTGTTTGCTTTGTCATATTGTGATGTGAGTGAAAATTTGGGTCATGGCTTGTTTGTGCGTCTAAGTGCGTAAGATTGGTTTTGTTAGAGCATGGCTAATACATTAAACTTATATGCGACGCTAGAGATTTGTGCTTCATTTTGGGGCATATTACAAGATAATTATGTCAAAATGTGCTTTTAAAACATGAAGATATTATCTATAAATGGAAACTAATCGACGAGGAAAGAGAACGAAAAAGGACGAAAAATCTTTCCCGGAAAACAAGCACTGTATGTAAAGAAACTCACCTTCAACCTATGATCTTCGCCTGGAATGGAATAGCAGCTAATAAAATCAAATAGAGTAGCTTGCGGGCTGATCGTCATTGCGCACTAGCTGGTCAGTGGGAGTAAGAGAGTGTTCCATTAGTGTTCTCAGGTGGGTCGAATGGGGAAAGTGGGGAAAGATAGGTGAAGTCCGTCATTGAATTGAAGGGGTAGAGCGGTAAGTGAAAAAGGAATTTTCTGAATATGAACTTTTATAGGCAAAGTAAATTTTGTAGAGCTTTCATTTCCGATAATGGTTTGTTCTAATGATATAGCTGGATAGTGAATTAGTCGTTGACTACCTGATTGTAAAGGTAAGATATGAAATATCACTGGAAAAGTGGTAAGGCAACTTTTACAGGTTATTAAATATTGCTGAATTGCTATATTAGGAGTTGTAAGTTCACGGAGTAATTGCAAATCTTTGGTGATGTTGAGGTTCTTATTGGAAGAAACTAAGAATTTGATATGTTATGCCTTGGTAGGATAAATTTTCTGGCTATGCAGCTTTGTTAACAGGAATGAATTAAGAAGATAGGTTTGATGCATGTTAAGGTGGTTCTTGGATGTTGCAGCTCTCCAGCAACATGATTTGTATACTTGTTGCCTAATGTGCAAAACGGGCTTGGCACTGAAGGCATGAGCTCATGATCAGATTACTGATTGAGGAAAATGTGATTATCATGGGTAATAGTTAGGGAATTAAAGAAGCTACTTTTTTCTGAATTGGGAACGTGGATTCTTGTCTTCATCTACTTAGTGCTCAAGTATTTTAATGCTTTTTGTTAGTTAATAATTAAGAAAATGCTTATTCATCTATGTTCTATAGAATCTTAAGTAATTGAAAAGTCATTGATTATATCATCCTTATTAATTTTTACTGAAAATAGGTGGAGATTAATTGAGACTACTATCTTTGTCTGTGTGCTGGTCAGGATTTAAGATCACAGGTGCATGGACGGATTTCAGATCCAATGTTTCACAGCATGTCGGGGTTGAATTTTAGTAGTTTGAATCGTGCAGAGGTGGGAAATTCATTCCTTGCTCTTCTGTCTGGGCGAGCATCCCTTTTGCATGGTGAATTCCAGGATTTATCAAATCCAAAACCATCGAATGCCTCCAGTAAACATGCTATTGAAGTGAGCAGTATGGCTGTCAATGCCACTGGGACTGGATTTCCACCAATTTCCAATGGAATGCTGTCAGAAAATGCAAACTTTCAAAGTCTGCAAGATGGATTAGGTTTTTGTCCGCTTTCTTCATCCAAGGCAGTGGCAAGTTCCTGTTCTGGTAGTAATTCACATTTGCAGTATGGTCTTCAAGCTGTGAACAGTGGTGGTCAAAGTTTAAATCTGGTTAAGCCATTTAGCCATTGCATGCAACATTGTAACGACTTAAATGATTATTGTTCTCTCAATGGGAAATGGAATTGCACAATGCCTGTGAATACTAAAAAGTTCCAGACTACGAGCGTTCAAATACCACAAAAGCTGCCATTTGAAGCAGAATCTTCTGCTTTCAATAATGTATCTATGTCTACAAGCGAGTGCCCTCGTGTATATTGTCTGGAGATAAGTAAGATTTATCATTAGTCATATTGTGCTAAATTTGAATTTTCAATCTGATGTTTTCTACTCAATAAATATTTAAATAGGTGGGGATCTTCTTCTCAGTAATACTGGACTTTTAGGCATTCTTTGCACTTGCCATCGTTTCCACATGTCTGTCTCTAAATTTTGTGAGGTAGCTTCTCCAAACAGCATATCATTATGGTGTTTCTGATTCAATGGAATGAATGAGTTCTTGTCAAGTGTTTGCGTTGCTGGAAGCTTTAATTTTGAAATTTGATTAGGTGCTTTAACTTGACAGCATGCGGGATTGTGGAATGTTAACCCTGGAGATGCTGTCCAAATGGACAGTGGAGAGACAATTTCCAACTGGCGCAAACTCTACTTCCATAAGTTTGGGGTGAGAGCCACTTACTGAATTAACTTTTTATCAAACTTGTGAACCTGTCAGCCAAACAAAAGATGGCCATTCAATTCATTTCTTTGTTTTAGATTTTTATCCTGCACTTTTTTTAGTGCCAAATTCCATTTAGTATAATTCCTTTCAAATTAAGAGTTTTTTTCACCATATTCGCTCCATCTGGGTGAGAAAAAAGGAGCTTCGTCCCCCCCAATATAATTAGCTTGAAATTAACCCCATTAGATAAGGTGAAGGGTATTGGTTGGGTTGGGGCGGGGGGGTGGATGCGGGCAGCAAGGTCTGAACCTTGGAATTTGATCCAGAGAGTTTGATGAAGTCTTCTGTTGTTAAGGAATTTGAATGAAAAGCACGCAATGATTTTTAACTATTCATAATTATTGTTCAACTGGTTCATGCCTTTGCATTGTCACGTACTTATGTCCCTAATTTATTTAGCCCCAAAGCTTGGATTTTGCTTCTCATGATTATGTTCAGCAGAAATTTGTTTTTATTATAAATTTGGTAGCTTGTGTAGACTGGATGGTGATATTTCTTATTGGCATGTGCTTGAAGCAACAAGAACACTGGGTGGTGATGTTTTTGTGATGCTTTAGATTAGGGTTCCAGAAGATCAGAGTGGGTGGGACTGGCCTGAAAGGTTGTCCTTGAGTGCTAATTTGATCAAATCTGGTATGCCTTTGCCCAACATGCTGAAGAATTCTGGCCGCAATCATCTGCATGGCCCATCTGGAGGTTTAGTAAGGTTGGGATGGCCTTTAGACAATATTGATTTTTTAAAGAGCTCTCCTGCAGACCAGAATTCAGTTGTTGATGCTTTACAGAACAAACAACTGAGAGATGTTCAACATGGCAACAAATTATTCCCTGAGGGCCTTGTTGGCATTGTACAAAACAGCCAACTCATGATGGGGGATGAAAAGGTGTCAGATCACCCTGTCACTAACTATTCAACAATCCCAGAGTTTTCCGGTAAAGGAGTAGAAAGTGCTTGCCAGTCTATATCTACTTGTTTAAGTTCCTTTATGAAGACTCAGAACTTTTCAGGTACACACCCTACTCTGCAGGATTTAAGAACCCCTTTTCAGAGTTCTTATATCAGCAGAAGTAAAGATGGGAAGACTGGTGTTGCCTTGAAAACCGATGCTGTCACTTCAAGCATAGAGTTAAGGCTTGGCCAACCATACCAACAGATCCAGTCTGCTGGAAACCCGGCGCTACCAGTCAACTTGCTAGTACACTCGAGGAATCCATTTTCACAAAAACAGATGACTCATGATGGTGAGTTGTAATGCTACTTAACATATATTCGCATTTGTATACTCCTATTACTGTATTTCTATTTTAACCATTTTTGGTCTTTACTATTTTATGTGACAGTGACCAATTGTTGGGGAGGGGGATTGTTAAGACAATGTGGCTATGTTGCTAAACCATCTAATTCCCTGCCAAAAAGTGTGCAACATCAATTGGACCACAGGAACCATGTAGCCAGTTATGCCATGGATGTTGATAAAATACCAATGCTCAATGATGATGCGGCAGTATCTGATGCTTTTTCACACAGAAACTTTAGCATCCCACCTGAGGGAAGCTCTCACCCTAAAATTGCTAACAATGTGTTCAATGTCAATGAGCGTGTCTTGCCTCCTAGACTATACGGTGACTTGTATCATGTAAAGAGTGACCCAAAACATGTCCCAAAAATTGTTCAAAATGCTGTCCATAGACAACTGAAGGTAGCTGACTTGGGCTTTGTAAGATCTATGGACAATCTTAAAAGGATTGGATACTTTGGTGGTGACTGTTACTTGGAAACAGGTTCTGGGTCTGAAGCTCACAAGTGCTTAGATAATTCTGGTTCTCTTTCTGTTGTTGTCAATAAAAACAACTTTACTGGTTTGCCAGCAGTCATTGACAGAAAACAGATACACCGATTCTCTACTGAACTGGAAAATGATTCTGAAGCAGGAAACATTTCTAGTCATCCTGAAAAGGCTGCTTGCATGGGGAACATTGGACTTGCTGACCATATGCTTCTTAGACCCATGGATTCAGCACTGGGTGGCACGAAGGATATGTACTTTAAAACAGTTCCAGTTGGCCTTTATCCATCTAATTTAGACCCCAGATCAGATCAGACTCTAGCTTTTGGAACACAAGAACATCTTGGTGGCGGTAGCATCTATCCTCTTGACAATAATCTTAGGCCACTTGCATTGAGGGAGACATTGGATTTATCCAAACAGCAATATGCAGTTACTTCCCTTGGGAAAGATCCAAAACAAAGGATATGTTGCAGCACTTCTGTTGCTGAATCACAATGCTGTGTTGTGGAATCTTCAACCTCTGGAGAACATAAGGATATACATAATCTTGGAGGTATGCAGGATGATTCTGAAGTTGCTACAAATCAACCCATTGGTCTAATAGTAAAATGGGAAGAGATGATAATTTTTCTCCTACCTGCTTATTATTCCTAATCCATGTGGCCGTATAGAATTTGTTTTAATGGTCTGGCGCCTCAAACCTTATTGAAATTTGGTCTTCATTCAGGTTTGCATAATTGCTGCAGTTTTTCAAGACTGACTCAAGGTTTTTCCTTAGAGAGTAAAGAAAGAGACATCCGGCATCAACTTCATCATCTTCAGCATCAGCATCCTTTATTACGGTCAGTTTAGAAACTACCATGTCGTGAACTATTTTAGCATGATTGTTTATAACCCTGTTGATTAGTCATCTTTTGAACTTAGATGTTTGTTAAATATGTACTGATTATAGCTATGATATTCTGAGTGTTGGAGATGATTTTGGGTTATGCATGTTAGATTTTCAGTATCTTTTAAGAAATTGCTGTGCATTTTTGATATGTTTATCATGTGAATTCTTCCCTAAGGAACTTTGTATTATTTATGCACAGTAATATATTTCTTAAGAAATCATCAGGTTACTATATCATGATATTCATGACATTCTGCTGGTTTGTTTCTGTTGTTTTAACTCAAATATTACAGGCATGCCATTGGCAAGAACAGGAACATTCATTCTTGTGAACATGAAAATTGCTGTCAGAGAGCACCATATCTTCAGGATAACTGCACCTCCCTTGCAAAATGTTTACCAGACAAATGCAAATCAAAAGGTGAAACTCCTTTGGAATCCTCCTCAGAGAAGATGAGTGGTGTCAATGGCAAATCTCCTGTCTCCATAGCTTCACATCATGTAAACGCTCCCATTGTTTCAAATGGCAGTGCCTTTTCCTTAAATCCATACAGAGAAGTAGAAGTCCATCTACCTCAGAATAGAAGTGGTCATGTTTCTGGATGGAAAGATGTGGGTGACAGAGCCAAAGGGGTTTGTGACATGTCATGTGTCAAACAATTAACTGAGTTAATTGATGGAAGAGGAAATATGTTGGAGAGACCTGGAGATACTGGTACGAAGTGTTCTAATAGGTTGGGCATCAGTGATCCCCTCAAGGAACATGAAACATCTAACATATCTTCTGGATGTTCTAATCCAGCTGTTACTCAGGCATCAACAGATGTTAATAATGTGGACTCTTCAACTGTCATTGCTGGGAATAGTGGACTAATATACAATATCTTAGATGAAGGATCAGCTATCAATAAATGCTGGTCATCAGATGATGCTCTTGGAAGTGACAGGAGCACAGACTTAAATGATTCTAATTGTAAGATTAACCTTAGAGTAGATAGATTGTCTAAAATCATCAAAAACCAATCACATCGTAGTCTTCTTGATGAGGTTAAACTCTTGGATTCCTTGACATGGAAGAAGGGCAGGAATCAAAACCTTACAGGTGTTACTGCTTGTGGGAAACCCAATTATTCACTAGACTCTAATAGGCACTTGAAAACTGGGAAGAGAAAGAGAGAAATAAAACTCAACCTGCTAGATGCATCTTCAGTCACTGGACGTGTAATGCTTGATAAATACCATGCATGTGATGGAACCAATGAGTGGCCATCCTCATCCAAAGATGTAGAATTTGTTAAACCCCAGTTCAAACATGGAAAATATGCTTCATCTTTGACCAAGTCACTGTCTCGAAAAAGAGATCTTCATAGCCTTTATGATGAAAAAGATGGAGAAGTGGATCATAAATTTGATTTAAGTGATCGCTCCAACTGCCGTAATGTCCCTGAGGTTTTAGAAAGGAAGAGATTACAAAGCACTGGGAATGGTGATAATTGTATGGAGTTTTGGACGCAAGACCGAAGTTATGCAGTTGATAAGAAGATTATTACATGTAGTTCAAGGAGTTGTACTGAAACATCTTCAAGTTACCAGGCCAATTTTTGTTTAGAGAAACCAAGGCCTGTGGTATATGGGAAGTATGGTGAAATATCCAATGACAAAATGGGTGTAGATATTTCTAATCCAGTTAAAATTGTTCCCCTCAAGAGGGTTCTTAAAACTGCCAAAAAATGTCCGCTTTCTGAAAACTTCAACTCTGTAATAACATGGCAAAGGGAGTCAAAGAGGAGAGGCTCCAGCTGCCGTGCTGGCTTTAAGGAATTTTCCAATCTGAAACAAAACAAAGCAAATGAAATCAATGAAGCATTAGTTTGTGTTGAAATGAATCTTCACAATCCTGTGCATGAAAGAGAGAACACTTTTATCAATGATGATGAGCAATCTGCTGAGTTGAGGTTTAGGAATGAAAGAAGTGGTAAACTTAGCGGAGGTTCAAATATCGTTTATGATCTCCATGCTCCACCAAAGCCAAAGTTTAAGGAAATTCGGAAACGAAGCCTTTATGAACTGACATTAAAAGGTAATCTACTAAATTTTGTTGCTTTCTCACATAAAAATTCACGTTTCATGTTTAAGGTTGGGATTAAGAATGCTAGCTTAAGTGACTGACAAGAAGCTTTGCATTAGAGGTATTTCTTGCTCAATCTGTCCTGAAAACAGCTTTCTCAAAGTTAGTAATAGTATAAAATCCTGATTGTGGGGTATTTATTGGTCCATGATATAGTGCAACTTATGTGGATCTTACCACTGATCAAGTCAAAGTGAGTTTAATGTAAAACATTCAGATTCTATATTTTTCTTGCATGAGGTACTTTATGTCAAGACCTTTTGAGGGTGTTTTCACATATTGGTGTATATTCTATTGCACTTTTATTATAGTTCATTTCTACACAACGGTAAAAGGACTCCCGCATGATAAAATGGTTAATAAACTGCTTGATAAGGATACATTTACTTTAAATTGAGATCAGTTTACAGTACAAGGATTGTCTTGAGGGCCAGAATACATGTAATGGAGAAGGGTTTAGGAATTTCAGAACTGTCATTTATTCCACTTCTTATCAGTTAAATCATAAATACCTGAATAGGCACTTAGCCTATGTACTTGAAATCTGGAAGTAATTTTTAGTAAAGGTGAGCGAACAAGGGCAATTATGGGGACTGCCAATAAAATATCCTATCAGAAATGAGGAAACATAGATAACAATATTATAGTTCATTTCTACACAATGGTAGGAGGACTCCCCCTTGATAAAATGGTTAATAAACTGCTTGATTAGGATACATTTACTTAAAATTGAGATCAGTTTACAGTACGAGGATTGTCTTGAGGGCCAGAAACTATTGAATATTTATTGAAATGAATACATGTGGTGGAGAAGGGTTTGGGAATTTCAGAACTGTCATTTATTCCACTTCTCATCAGTTAAATCATAAATACTTGAATAGTCAATTAACCTATGTACGTGAAATCTGGAAGTAGTGAGTGAGCAAGGGAAATTATGGGAACTGCCAATAAAATATCCTATCAGAAACGAGGAATCATACATAAACAATAAATTTCTCTGTGATTGAATAGAGGAAAGTAGGGGCAAGAAACATAAACCCCATCTCTCTTCTGATTTTTGTCTGTAAAGTTCCTTGAATTTCTTCCTCTGAATTTGAATTTCAGTTTCATTTGTTCATAGTTTCCTTTTCAGGAAAAGATTCCAACTCCAAAATACTTTCACATAAAAATTTCAAACGTAATCCAAAAGTAAGAATGGGGAGATTTTTGGATGATCAAGAAGATTTTGAAATAGATGAATGGCACAAATCCAATGACAAAAGGTGAGCAATTGAGTTTACCTAGATAGGTTGGCTGTTTGAACTTCAAATGCATGGAATTTGAAATTAAGGCAAGTGGAACTGATACTCATAAATATAACTTTTAGTTTTCATTCTGATAATTTAAGTGCTTATGGTTCAGATATGCTATAGGCAAATGGCGCCCTTCTATTCTCGACTCTGATTCATTTTGCTGTGTATGTGGAAGCTCAAACAAAGATGAAGTTAATTTCTTATTGCAATGTGGGCAGTGTTTGATTAGAGTATGTGGATCATGTCTTAGTTTACCTTGCCTTCATGCTTAAATTATTCATTTATCCTCATAATTTTCTTGATAAGCAGGTACATCAAGCTTGCTATGGTGTTTCCAAAGTGCCTAAAGGCTATTGGTATTGCAGACCTTGCAGGACAACTGCAAAAGATGCTGTATGAAATTTCAAAATTAACATCCAGTTTTCTACAAACTTGTTTAGTCATTCCTTTTTATGCTTTCCGCTTGATTGTTCAATTTTAGTTTATGATTTCTCATAAATCTGTATGTATTTGAGCTTATCTTTGCTACTCTTTTGCCTACATTAATTTTCCCTCACATTTTCATCATTGTTTCATTTCTTTCTTCTGTTTCTTAGTCTAGCTTGTGAGTTTTGGCAGTTAAAGTATGAATGTCAAATACTTGTTTTATTTAATCATCTATTTGGCTAGTCGTCCGCTTCAAACTAATCTAGTATTCCATTGCTTATGTAAATATTTATATATATTAGCTTCATTGTATAATTCTCTATCCATGAATTCAAAATCCTTAGTTACAATGTTTGTTCTTCTTTTCTGCTGTATTTCTCTAATGTAGTATATACTACAGGTGTGTGTGCTTTGCGGTTATGGTGGTGGGGCTATGACTCAAGCCCTTCGGAGTCGAACAATTGTCAAAAGCCTTTTGAAAGCCTGGAACTGTGATAGAGAATGCAGAAAAACTGATCATGCAACTTCTTCTCGAACTTTGCATGATAAATTAAGCATGTTGCAATCTGTGGGATCCATATCTAGAATTAGCAAATGTTCTGTTGTTAGACCATTAAACTTCAAACCAGCGACTTCAGATGATTGGAATATAGATCTGCAGGACAAAGCGGATGTTTCAGGACACTCTATGGGCTGTACAAGGGATCTAAAGGTACATAACAGCATTACTGCTGGATTCCTTGATTCCACTGTAAAGCAGTGGGTTCACATGGTATGTGGCCTCTGGACTCCTGGGACACGATGTCCAAATGTTGATACAATGAATGCTTTTGACGTGTCTGGCGTTTCATGCCCAAGAGCAAATGTGGTGAGCATTTTAAATAGATGGTACTTGCACTGAAAAATTTATATTAAGAAGTTCAAGTTACTTTTAAGAACATGGAATTCATTTTAGAGATACTTATCTCTGGAAACCTTTTTTTTATTTCCAGTATTTAAAATAAGATATGTACAATACTATTTGACTTGTACAATTTGAGCCACAGGTGAATTGTCTACTACGACAAAAATTCTGAGCATGGTTAATACCTGACTTCTGTGTGGTTGTAGTTTCACTTGCCTCTGTGCTGGTTTGAATATTATGTCAATATTTTGCGCAATATTTGATTTACCTGTAAAATCTGTCATATCATGGTTTCTCAAGATATCTACACGAGTGATCCTTTCTTAACTATGTGAAAAGTAGTTTTCAATAAGATGAAATGGGACAGTCTTTTAAGCATAATAATATTTTATCTATTTTTCCTAACCTAATATTTTAAATTTTTGGGTTGAATGGTTTCTTGATGTGGTATTGTAATGTTGTGTGACCAAAAGGTGTTTTTTCAAGTTGCTCTGCCCACCTTACTATTAGGCTTCACCCAACATTTGAGCTTCTGAATTGAATGTTTTTTTAAAGTCTTGTGGGATAACTATTCTATCATGCAATCATTTCTTAGTTAAGTTTCTAGCATGTGATGTATCATGTTTGTAAACTCTCCAAGTCAATGCTTTAAGTCATGTTTTTGATACAGTAGTCTTGTAGAAATGTTGTATGTATGTTGGAGCAGGTAGAGATAATAATAAATTGCATTCAATTCTTGGTCTTCAGGTTTGCTCTATATGTAATCGACCAGGAGGTTCATGCATTCAATGCAGGGTTGTGAATTGCCATGTTCCATTTCATCCTTGGTGTGCTAGTAAGAAGGTTAGGGGTGCTAAATTGTACCTTGTTTCTATAATCATAATGGATCTACATACCTTTTTGTTAGCATGCCAAATGTTAAACTGTTTGTAGATCATTTTATGCTGATAAATATTTTGAATATATTGCTTCTGGTCAGGACACATATCTCACATTGAAATTTTCTGTTGACTTTTGTTATTACATGAATTGTAGGGTTTGTTGCAGAGTGAAATAGAAGGTGTTGATAATGAAAAGGTGGGCTTTTATGGTAGATGTGTTGTACATGCAACTAACACTTCAAAGGAATCTGTATTGTGTGCTGATAACAGTGAAATTAGTTGCCAAAGGGAGAAGAAAGAAAGCTGTGCTCGGACTGAGGTATTTTTTGTCGTCAGTTGAAGTTTTTCTTTTTCTTCCTTTGATATTGATGGATTTTGTATTCTTGTATAAGGGTTACAAGGGTCGCAAACGGGATGGGTTTTGGCATAATCTTACTGATCAGTCCAAGGGGAATGGTAAATGCCTTGTCCCCCAGGAACAGTTAAATGCTTGGATTCACATTAATGGTCAGAAGTCACATGCCCTGGTATCTTCAAAAGTCCCAATGTCTGATAAGGAATATGACTGCCGGGTACGTTTATCTTCCAATATGCCAAAATTACTGTTTAGTTTTGGAAAACCAAATGAGGGGCTAAGCTTCATTGTGGTGATTGCACCGAAATCAAAATCATATTTTTGTAATAATATCAAATTTCTTGAGAAGAAAGAAGAAAAAGTAAAGCCATGAAAACATTATTATATTCTTCTTAGTTGATAGATTTCCCATCTGGATGAAGAATTAAATTTTGATAAAGGGAAACTGTGAAGACCAATATCACCTACATATTTTCCTTTTCTGTTCTCTTCAAAGTAAAAAATATTTATGTTATCAGAAACAACTGCATATGGAATTTTGTTATTCTTTTTGCTATGGTATTGAAAACTTTGGTCTTTTTATTACTTCAATCACAAGTATAATCACCTCAATCTTTTTCCTTATTGAAC
Organism: Erythroxylum tenue; assembly: GCA_027568955.1. Classification (NCBI taxonomy): domain Eukaryota; kingdom Viridiplantae; phylum Streptophyta; class Magnoliopsida; order Malpighiales; family Erythroxylaceae; genus Erythroxylum; species Erythroxylum tenue. Next base: position 15,594,490 of record JAOSBM010000008.1, read on the forward strand.
TGCTTTAACAATTTGCTTCTTGTTTGGTATTGTTACTAGTTTATCTTATTATTTTTCTCTATTTTGTTGTTGCTGGCAGAAACTGCAACCTTGAATTTTTGAAGGTGGTTGTATAACACGCTTGTGTTTTGCCATATCTCTTCTTCCTATTCCTTGCAGAAAGAATATGCTCGCTACAAACAAGCAAAGGGATGGAAATATTTAGTTGTTTACAAGTCTGGCATACATGCCCTTGGCCTTTACACATCTCGGTTCATTTCCCGTGGTGAAATGGTTTAACATCTTACCCTTCTGATTTATTCATGTAATAATTTGTTGTTGATGATTCAATAGTATGATTTTCTCCATGATTTCAGGTGGTTGAGTATATTGGTGAGATTGTTGGCTTACGTGTTGCTGACAAACGAGAGAATGAGTATCAGTCTGGAATGAAGCTGCAGTATAAGGGTGCCTGCTATTTCTTCAGGATAGATAAAGAGCATATAATTGATGCAACCCGTAAAGGTGGCATAGCTCGTTTTGTGAATCACTCGTGCCTGGTAATGATGAATTCACAGTTTTTAGGAGTTTTAATTTAACAATTCAACTTGGTTGCTTATTCAGTTGTCAATGTGTCATCAGCCAAACTGCGTTGCCAAAGTGATTTCTGTGAGGAATGAAAAGAAGGTAATTCAAGAACTAGACTAGCCGCATACTTGTTTGTCGGTGTTCTACATTGCACAGCCTGCTTATGAAACATTATTGATATAGTTGACCAAGATATTGCCTTGGGTATGCCTTGTGACCGCAAAATAGTTAAACTAATATCTATCTTGAAAAACAGTTGAAATGGTTTAATAAGCAAACAATGAGCTTTAACAACTTGACCTTTATTGCTGACTACTGTACGCATGCAGGTAGTCTTTTTTGCTGAGAGAGACATATATCCTGGGGAAGAGATAACATATGATTACCATTTTAATCATGAAGATGAGGGTAAGAAGATCCCTTGCTTTTGCAGTTCAAGAAATTGCAGGCGATATTTGAATTGATAATTAACTGTAAATTCATCATTTTTGTCACGCCTATATTGAAGCGGTTGATTTTGGCCGCTCAATATGGAAAATGGATCAGGACCTTGTCCTGAAGTTTTGTGGTTGTATATACAAGTTGATAGTTCAACTTCTGAGCAGGCCACAGTGTAAATGAAAGCAGCTTTGGGATTCAACCTGTTGGACATGTTATTAACATCTTTAAGCATTTCATCTTTAGTTGACTTTGGTATTTGTCATGATGCTATCGACAGTTGCCAATATTATTCTCACTTTGCTGCTGGAGTAGATGGTTTTATTATATGCCTTGGTGAACTCGTACAAGCTTATTGAGAAGGATGTTTAAGAGTTCCAAACAACCCTGGTAAGCAAGTATTTGCTCATTCAAGTGATGGTGTTGCAAGTTCTTGCTTTGTGTATCGACAATGAAGCGTCAAATGTCGGTTACAGAACGAACCTAGAAAGAATATATAATTAGGGTAACTCCACGCTTTGGAGATGAAGTATTCAAGGACCTAGTCGGCGTCAACTAGGAACTGTCAAAGACTATTGTGCCTTTTTTGATAGATATTGCAAAGATTACAGATTCTTAAATAAAATATAAGTTCTCAAATAGATTACAGATTCTTAAATTCTATTTGATTGTTTATTTCCTTTGAAAGGGTTGAAGCCCGAAATTGGTTTGTCCGTTCAGTTATTTAATCCTTTTAACTTGCGACAGGCGTATGTCCTAGTTAAGAAACAAGAAGTCATAGCTTTTTTCTGTTAACATAGTGGGATCAGCCAAACTGATATCAACCGTTATACTAAGGGATATTATATTTAAATATGTATAATTTTTAAAGATTTTTTAATCAAGTGCTATTTTTTTTAGTTTTTAATTTAGTGATTAATCTTTTAAATTTTATATAATCAAGCTAAAAGGTTATTTTTTTGGTAAATAAAAAAGGTTATTTTAATGATATAGTATGTTTATTAAATGTTACACGGATATTTATTTATTAGTTATATCAGCAAAAATTAATGTTTTAGATTTTATTATTAAGGTTTTAAATTATTGATCAGTCAATCGAAAAGTTTTAAAATTTGAATACTTAATTTAAAAAATCACGAACGATTGAGAATTTTAGGATTAATTATCTCATATACTAGTGGCTTATCATAACAAACAAATCAACTCCTTGGAATTGTTACCTTCAACAAATACATCATCAGTAAAAAAGTAATGTCAGACTATTAGAGAAGTATTTTTTTTTTGTGACAAAGGAAAGCTAACGTATTGCAGAAACAAAGGCTAACTCAATCATCTAGAAATCCGTTGCTGCGGAACTCCAGTTCGATCATCTTCCAGAATCTGCTGCAAACCATTTGGACAGGTGGTAAATTTGCAGACGCCTCCAAGGCTTTCAGTCGCCATCTTGGTGAGACCATCGGCAAGTCTATTCGTCTCCCTAACCGAGTGAACAAAAGAGACACTCCATTGTCGAGAAGTTAACTCCGCTATATTCCGAAGCGGGCCAACAGAAGAAGCTGCAAGATTGCCTCTCTGAATCAGTTTCACCACTTCCAAGTTATCGCACTCGACAATCAAGTTACGAATGTTCAAACTCCAAGCTAGTCGTAAGCCATCTAAGATTGCCCAGATCTCAGCAGACTTAATAGAACTAATGCCAAGAAATCTATTAAAACCCATTATCCAACTGCCATTGGCTCCACGTATGACTCCACCAGCTTTGCCATATCTCGTCGAGCTCATCCACAATCTGTCCGTATTCAACTTGAATTGTTGTTGACTCGGTTTTTTCCAGTGCACCGTGTCGATACGAGCAACCCGATCGGATCCACTCCTGCCATGGGACCTGCATTTAACATTACGAGCCCATGAGACACTTGACTGATATATATCCCAATCCTCATGATCGTCACCATTAAAGATCTAGTCATTTCTTTGTTTCCACGCAAACCAAGCAACTATGGCAAAAAGAGTATTCCAACCAAAATTTTCACTCGGAAATCTCCTATTGCACATAATATTTATAGAAACCCAATATGATAAAGAACAGTTAAAGAACACTCCCTGATCTGCAGTAGGAACAAGCTTTTCCCAAGTTCGTCTTATCATTTTGCAGTCCCTCAAAGCATGGATGACAGATTCTTGATGGCATCCACAAAGCGAACAGGACATGTCATCAGTGAAAAAGCGTCGGGTTCGCTCCATGTTAGTGAATAACCGGCCTCGACCAACAAGCCACATGGAAGTCCTTACTCGTTGTGGTCCATCAAGGTGCCATATATGGTGCCAAATTGGGGCCTCAGGTTCCCATCTAGCTTCCACAATGGCCTTGTAGGCCGATGCTATAGAAGCTTAACCGTCGGCAGACCGAATCCATGCAAGCATATCGGCCCTTGCACATGGGTTAGGTGCACAAATATTAGCAATGTGTAACAAGGCAAAAGGGGAAACACAGGCTTCCAACAAAGGCCAATTCCAGTCAGCATCATTCGTGGTGACATCTGCAACCATCCAGCCTTGCACCGTGGAAATATCGCAAATGGCATGGGTCGATAAAGCACCAAGCTCGGGTATCCAGTTATCTAACCAAAACAGCGTGCTAGCCCCATTACCGATGGAAACACATGTATTTTCCTGAATATGATCCCACACCTTGGCAAGGGACCGCCAAAGAAAAGACCGACTCCCTTTCGCCAGCCCCTCCGGATGCTCAGGTAACACTTTGTATTTCTTGTGCAGAATCTTGACCCAAAAATCATTTGGTCTTGTCATAATAGTAAACCCCAATTTGCATAGGAAATCTTTGTTGTGGTCCCTCATGTTGTGAAAACCCAGACCACCATATTTAGTCGGTTGACAACAAGTTTCCCACTTAATCAGGGGTTGTATATATTATTACCCTAGACTATGATTGCTCTAGTACATCCATTTCAAGAATGTGTCTGTTGTAGTAAACTACTATTGGCGTTTTGCCTCCTTTTTATCTAAAAATAAATAAATAAATTAATTAAAGATTAAAGCAAAGCCTATTTTTTATTTATAAAAATTAACATTTTTTATTTAACTAAAACAACATCTGAAATTAATTTATCATCACCTTTAATTATATTAAAAATATATTTTATAAATTTCAAAATTTTATTTAACAAATTAATTTTGATATATAATTTTATTTGAATTTCATAAACAATCTCTCAAGACTGTACTTCTTCTGAACTTTTGTAAACCCGCTATCAAGAGAACTTTTATTTAATAATTGTTGTTATAGTAGTAGTTTTACCTAAATGGTTCTTCTTAGTTAATTCATTATCAAATTGGTGTCTACATCTATGTTAGCTCATTCTTCTTATCACTACTTGTCTTATAAATATCTTATGAAGATATTTATTATAAATATCTTAGATATTTAATCTTTTTAGTTCTTACATTGACCCATCATTTGAAATTGATTATGTACTTTGGATGTTTCTATCCTAATTTCTTTAATTTCTTTAATTTTTAGGTATGCTATTTATTACAAGAAGTTATTTACTTTTTTTTAAAGAAAAATTGATTGAATGAAATAGATACAAAAATAATAGTGTTCTAGGTAGTGACGGAAACACCAAAAACAAGGAGGCTATCTAAGGATAAAGGGAAAATACAGCATAAGGAAACAAAACACAAAAGCACCAGAACTTCAAATATGGTTGGAGCGAAATGCGACAATACGAGCAGTACGTTGTTGCCTTTTCCACCTTACTCAAAAATGGGAGGATAAGTAGGTTGGAACTGGATAAAGCTTCTAGAAAAACTCCAATTTCGTCCTATTATAAAGGAGCTCATCCGCGTTCTCAAAGGAAAAGAAGGAGTAGCTCGTGGAAAAAACTGCCTATTAATCAGTGGTCCCAGTGAACCAATTGTCAAACCATAAAGAGGCAAGGCTACTGTCCTTAATCACCCATGAACTATCCTGGAGTGGGAACTTGTTGACTTAAACAAGATGATTTATAAATTATAGTTTGTCATGACTCGTGACCAAAAGCTTTCTCTGTTTCTGGAACTGGACCAGAGAATCTTTGGCGAACACTTTCAGCCATGAAACAGGAGACATTAACAATGGTTCTGGTCAATCTGGCATCTATTATGGAGAGAGCAGACGAGTCAT
>JAOSBM010000008.1:15638145-15650557 GCA_027568955.1 Erythroxylum tenue
TCGACTTATGAAGCATAAGTCGACTTATCTCAAGTTTTCGTAAAATTCTCCGCCCTAAAATAAGTCGACTTACCTGTATAAGTCGACTTGTCTGCATAAGTCGACTTGTTCGTCTGCATAAGTCGACTTGTATGCATAAGTCGACTTGTCTGTCTGCATAAGTCGACTTGTCTGTCTGTGTAAGTCGACTTGTCTGTCTGCATAAGTCGACTTGTATGCATAAGTCGACTTGTCTGTCTGCATAAGTCGACTTATGCTGCTGTCTTTTGTATAAGGACTTATTTTTAAGAGCAGATCAGTATCAGTCTAAGGATTCAACAAGGCTCTCAGTCTCGGGAGTGGGCTTCAGTCAGGCTCAGGTCCCGGGACCGTCGGGCTTCGGAAACGGGGTCCGACATGTCCAAATAAACACTTCTTCTTATTTGCATATAGGTGGTTATCCGATAATAGTTGTAACACCCGAGCTATATGATGCAAGTGTTGATCCCAATTTGAACTGTAGATTAAAATATCGTCAAAGAAGAATAAAACAAACCTGCGCAACTGAGGTTTGAAGATAGAATTCATAGTTAATTGGAATGTAGAAGGCGCATTCATGAGTCCGAAAGGCATTACTAAGTACTCGTAATGCCTTTCATGAGTACGAAACCCCGTCTTATGAACATCCTCCTCCCTAACTCTAATTTGATGAAATCCAGATTTCAGATCCACTTTAGAGAAATACTTGGCCCAATGCAACTCCTTCATCAACTCGTCAATGACGGGAATAGGAAATTTGTTAGGCACCGTAAGTTTATTCAAAGCCCTATAGTCAACACACATTTGCCAAGTCCTGTCCTTCTTCTTAACAAGGATCGCGGGGCTTGAAAAAGGACCAACACTAGGTCTGATCACTCCAGTTTCCGGCAACTCTTTGATCTGCCTTTCAATTTCATTTTTGTGGTGATGTGCATGTCTATAGGTTCGGAAACTTACTGGTTCGGCCCCCTCCTTCAACACAATAGCATGCTCACTGATTCTCTTGGGAGGTAACCCCTTAATAGGCTGAAACACCACATCAAATCTAGATAAAACAGCCTGTAATTCCTGCTGCTGGTTTGCCTCTAAAGTTCCTTTTCATTCAGCTACAGCCTCTCTCACACCCATAGACCAGAGTAATCCTTCAATCTCCACTTCCTCACGTTTAAACATCTGTTGTAAAGCATAGGGAATAGGGTCTTACCTAGTAACTCCCTGCAGAGTGATTTCTGTTCCCGTTTGGTCGAAAGACATGAACATTCTTTTCCAATCCACTTTGACCACTCCTAGTGTCTCTAACCAAGCAATACCCAATATTAAATCAGGCCCTCCAGTATTAAAAACATAAGCATCCACCATAAACTTTGCTCCATTCACTTCCAACTAGACTCCTTTACAGACTCCTTATGAGAAGGATCGGTGTCCATCCCCTAGTCTAACACCAAAAGTTCGAGTATGAGTGGTAGGAATTTCCATAGCCATAACCAATTTACTTGGCACAAAATTATGACTAGCTCCACTGTCTATCATAATCAAGATTGACATTTCATTCAGCTTGCCCATCATCACCATGATTTTCGAAGGTGTAAGATGTCTCTCTTCCCATTTCCCTGTACTCAACCAGATTGCAGACCAGTTCCTAATCCTCCTGATGCTCCTCTGCCCCTTCTGCAACTTCATCTTCCACTGTTTCAGCTTCAGCGTCCCCCTCCCAAATAGTCAGCTTGTATTCCTTATCTGGGCATTGGTGAAGTGCGCCATAGGTTTGGCCACACTTGAAGCACAACCCCTTTGACCTCCTCTCCATCAGCTGCTCATATGATAGATTATGAGTTCCCTTCCACCTTGAGCCATTCTGTCGATTTTCTCCAGCCATCGCTATTCGGGACTTGTTGGGAAACTCCCTTCCCTCTCCCTTGGCATTCGCAGAGGTGTTTCCCACTTTCCCTGATCGTTGGAAGCTGGCTATTCCCGACCGAAAACTGTTCCCTGCAGTAGGAACCTCGGGCCTGTGCTTTGTCTCACTTGGTCGGATGATGCCTTCTCCGATCAACTCTCGCTCCACCTTATGCGCCACCGACGGAAGGCGGGCTCGGTTTGTTGAGTCGTGGGTCCTGACCCAGTTTCGTATCTCTTCACGAAGCCCACCCATAAAACAACTCATAAACCATTCTTCGGGAAGGTGAGTGATCTGTGAAGTTACCCTCTCAAAATCTTCGATATATCCATCCACCGATCCATGTTGAACCATCGACTTCATCAGCTCTATCGGGTATCCCTCATCCTTTTCCCCATAACGATCAAACAAGGAGTGCTTGAAACGCTCACACGTCATGCATGGTTCCAACTCACATACCGATTTAAACTAGAACAACGTCGTCCCCTCCATGCAAATCTACACCATCGGCAGCCTCAACTTAGCAGGGATCTCATGAATCGAAAAGTAGGATTCAGCACGAATGACCCAAGCAAATGGGCCCTCGCCGTGGAATGAAGGGAGCTCAACTCTCTGTGCCGCATTGCGGTATTCCTCCCATGCTCGTGCTCCAACCGCGAAAGGGGGGCAGTTCTCCTGTCGGTAAGGTTCTGCCCTGTGGACTGGGTGTTCTCCCGATGAGGAAGAAGCGAGATGAGTCAACACCGGTGACCCCTCTCCTCCCTCTCCCATGCTCTGTTTTTCTGTGTTTCTAGCCTTGAGAGCTTGAAAACCTTCTCTCAGCTCCGAATGAAGTTGGCTTTGGGATTTCGCTAAGGTCTCGACGCCAGCCATCAACGTGCTAAGCTGCGACCCGAGGTCCTTCAGTGTGACATCATGTGACTTCACCATTGCTTCCTAGGCTGACAACGATGACTCTTGTCTCCTAAGAGACGCTTTCAAAGCAGACACTCTAGCCTCCATACGTGTTTGCATACAATCTCTATCCTTCTTACCTCTCAATGAAAGCACCAATTGTTAGGAATCTCTATAGAGATTGTTTGTATTGATAGTATATCGATTGAAGATAGACAGAATCTGCTGGAGCAATGCTCCCCCTCCTGGTCAACCCAGGCCTATTTCCTAACAATACAGATAGAAAATCGTTATCGTTCTCCCCTCATTCCCTTGCTAATATTCTCCTCCCTACATTCTCTCTCCATAACTACCTCATTCCCTCCTAACAAACTTGCCTACATGGTAGCTTTCACACCCCCCTGTCCCAACTTGTTTTTACGGGTATACATTTTAACGGGCTTAGTCGGTATGGGCTGAGGAGAGGGTGGAATGTTAACATCTAGGGAGGTTTAGTAATACGCAGTGTTAACCCTAACTAGTGGAAAGACTGTAGAATATAATAATAAAATATATAATCCAAAAATTAAGTGAAAATATGCATCTTATTTCATGGTCTCTACACATGAATATTAAGGTGCAAATTTTTTTCAAGTAATTGGTTAATCTGAATTATTGTCTCATTTATGGTCCTACGTCTTAATAAGACTCTAAATTTGTCATGTTTGTATAATTAAGACCAAATTGAACTTGTTCCGTGAGAACTAACAAGTATTAACTAATCAATTTTCCTAATATTAAAAATTAAGACTTTAACATAATTATAAATTAATCTTAAGAGCTTAGAAAATATCATAATACACATGATATAAATAAATTGATATCTTATACTGGGTTGCATCGCATGATCATCATATATATCAAAAGATGATTTTAATCAAATTTAAATATGATGTCATTCAACGTAATTTTTTTTATAAGAGGGAATAGGAAACCGATTACACCACGAGTCTCGGGAAACTGATTCCCGACATATCCTCCAGGAGGAGTACATGACACTTAATGGGTGAAAAGTCAAAATAAGTAGTGTCGAGCGCAAAATGCTTTGCATAACTCGCTAGCCAGTCCACACATCGGTTGCACTCACGGTAGGTGTGGCGATGGACCACCGTCCAATTCCGTGTAAAAAACTCATGAATCCCTTGAACAATGGGGTTATGGATCGAGGCGCGACAGGTCGAGGAGGAGAGGAGTTGGATAGCCACAGCTGAGTCAACTTCCAACTCAATCCGACGATACCCTAGGTTTCATGCGAGTGTGAGCCCCGTAAAAACGCCCCAGAGTTCTGCCGAAACTGAAGAGCACCAGCCAAGATTATGGGTGAACCCACCTAGCCAATTCCTGAGCTGTCCCTGAGTAGGCCGCCAGCTGAAGCCGAGGAGGAGGAATAGGAACAAGCACCATCAGTGTTCAATTAACCCACCCGATAGGAGGTTTGCACCATTCGAGAAGGTGCTCCTGGAGTTGGGGATGCCCAGTGATCAAGCTGCGTTGCCACTCGTGTGACGTGTGGATCTGATCTGCATAAGACAAAATAACGAAAATGGGTGAGTTAGGCCAAAGAAATTGAGTATCAAAAAGGGTCCCATTACGCCAGGCCCATAAAAACCAACAAGTCGTGCCAAAAATCGTCGATCACCCCTGTCTGAACACTCGGCCGTGGGCTTGGAGATTGGTTCAGAGCCATTGGGGAAGAGACAAAGTGAAAAAGTCAGAACGAAGAATATGCGACGGAAAGGAGCTCCACACTTGCCGGGCTCGGGCGCAGTCACGAATTGCATGTAGAGAGGATTTGTCAAAGCCGCAGTGATAACAAGACCCCTCCGACGTGAGGTGTCTACGAACCCTATACTGGTTAGTCAGTAGTCTGTCCTGTGCGAGGAGCCAAAGGAAGGACCGAATACATTGTGAGCCAGTCCAGTGCCAGATGGCCTTCCAAAGACCTGGTACCCCGACGTCCTCGTGCGCCATAAGTATAGAGTAGGTAGAAGCCACGGTAAAACGACCAGTGTAGGAGGGACCCCAGGCTAGTTTATCCGGCCCCAGGAAAGGCCTCGGGGAGAACGTGCCAACTATGCGACGACAGATGTCCATCGGGAGGGAGCTGTGTAAAGCGTCCCAATTCCAAGTACCGTCGGAGGCCACCCACTGACTAACACTGAGGTGACTATCAAGAGCAGTGGGAAGAGTGGGAGCCAAGTGAATGAGAAGTCCTACACCTGCTACCCAGGGGTCCAACCAGAATCGAGTACGGACACCATCGCCAAGTACCCATTGCATAACTTGAATCACTATGTGCCAGGTAGACTGAATAATCTTCCAAACCATAGAACCACCAGAGGTGTCAATGGTATGGGGGGGATGGTGAACGTCAAAGTTATATTTCGCTGAGAGAACTTTAACCCAAAGAGAATTAGGCTTGGCGATCAGGGTCTAGCCTAATTTGGCTAGAAAGGCGTCGTTGGTGGCCCTAATTCTTCGTATGCCCAACCCTCCCATCGCTTTGGGTTTACAAACGTCCTCCCAGTTGACCAAAGGAAGCTTCCTGACGCCATTGTTCGAGCCCCACAAAAATTGTCGCGTGAGCTTCTCTAGATCGTCGCAAAGACCGCGAGACAGCCGGACTGTTTGCGTCGTATAGTTGGGAATAGTTGCTATGACGGATTGGGGTAAGGTGAGCCGCCCTACAAAGGACAAGAGATTTGCAGACCAGCCCGACAACCGATGATGGACCTTATTAAGAATGTATTGATAAGTGCGCTTGGTCACACGTTCGTGCAAAAGGGACACCCCGAGATAGCGACCGAGATCGTTGGTTTGGGAGAACCCCAACGCATTGCTGAAACCACGGGTAGTCATTCCTGCCTTAACCACTATGTTACAACTAAGAAGAAAACGCAATCAATTTCAGCAAGAAAAAAAAAAGCCTTTCTTTACTCCATTAACAGAACTTCAACATGTTTTCCTGTTTCAGTCAAATGCAGCAAGTGATACATATGATATTCAACAGCTCAATTTCTGCCAACATGCATCTTACTGAAGAAAAACAAGAAACAAACTTTTTGTTACATAAGCCATAAACCCTGGTGACTGTCCTCTCAGGTACACTTTCGAATAGTGAACGAGTAGGTTTCTACTTTGATATACAATTTTAAAAGCAGCTAGACATCAGTTCCCTGCCATATGCAGTCAATTGCCTCAACTTCCATATGATCACCAGCGAACCAAGTTGATTCCAAACTCGGAACATAAATACTAAGCTCACAAATGCTTGTTAAATGTGGTATCTAAACATAAAGAGTACCGAGGCTGCATCAGGAATTGACCACAAATTTGATATCTTCAAAGCTTTCGCCCACTGTGTTCTTTATTATCCCCAATTAGGAATGTTTGCTGTAGCTTCATTCACCATTTTCACCAAAGTGACCTGCGAGATTTTTTTTGCTTTTAAAGCTTGCACAAGAAATAATGTTCCGGAAGGGATGATCACTTCATGCTTCCAAATGAAGACCAGAAGCTCTTAAATGTGATGATACGGAAATCACAGTTTTAACTTAATATTTCTGTCTCAATGTTCTATATTATTTACTAGTAATAAATCCAATTTGCCAATGTGCATTCAACTAAGGGGGTTTCTTTTGAAATTGCTGTCTTATGCAGAAGTTCTGCCTAGTCCACAACAAGCTAGGCACGCCTAACCTGACACCTCCATTAAGCTGCTAGCTGATTGTACACTGTTCTGAATAAAATCTCTAGAGATGGCACATCACATCTACCAATGAGGCAAAACTAACAAATATACCTCTATTTTTACCCTGAAGATTTGGATTTAATAAGCAAAGGGAAGTGGGTGAAGAAGGAAACCAGATTCAGGGTAAACTTGTCAATAATGGCTCAAGCTGAATGCCAAACAAGCCAATCATCAATCAAACTAAACACTACAGAATACTTGCATTAAACTTGTATCAACATCCTACCCTATATAAATTATAATCAAACGTACCACACTTTCTGGAACACCTGGTGGAGGCAGAGGAAGGTTTTTTGGTGGTGCAATTTTGTCATAAGATCTTTTGTCAAACCGCCACTCTCCAATCTTTCCATAAGTTAACTTACCCTAACAATAGTAGGACAGGCCAAGAGGTATGCAACAGAGTCAATGGAAGATAGATATCTATTGATAAACCATATGAAAGAAGTCAAACTATCTTCCCATTTGCTGCTCTACGAAAAGTTGTTACCTTCATATCATAATCACATCCATATGTATAATGGATTATGAACTTTTCTCCAATTTCTGTATCCCAAGGAGGCTGAGAAAAACAAAGCAGGCAATCATTAGTAAAGACATGCATAAGGACAATAATAGCAACAAATTCAAATTGAGAGACAAAAACAAACAACAATAATAAATGATTAACGAAAACTATGGGCTTCTCATACTGATATAGAAAAGCAGGTAAATTTGTTAATCTGTTGAAACCTGAATCATGAAGTCCTTGTACAAAATGTTACCAACGCCATGTAATGCAGACGCAACAGCATATGCGTACCTACAAACGAAGACAGAGTAAATAACCAGTTGTGAGACACATAGTTGTGTAGTTGAAAACAGAATTCTCACATTTCAAGCACCCAGCCAAAAGCTTTGTCTGTTTCTGGGTCCTTCTTCATTGCCAAGGAAACATTCATCCACGTAGGAGCAATTTTCTTAAGTGACTCCTGAGAACATTTGACAGGTGTTTAGGAAAAGGGAATAAATCAAATGATAAAAGCATTGTCAAGAAAAGGATATTAGGATCCAAACCGTCCCAATTATCACAGGAGAATTCCCTATGGGATCTATATTGGTTACTGGTCCCTTGTCCTCAGGGAAATACTTCCTCAGTATTGACTCGTACTTCTTAGGCTCGATATAAAAGAAAGGAAACGCTGCTCCAAGCCCATCTTTTGATAAGTTTGGAATGGGCTTCACAATAATATGATCTGGCTCTGCCATCAGTATGTAACTGGGGACACGATAAGAATAGTATAGATAATGTCAATAATATAAAATGCAGATCAATTCATTAAAGAAGCTAGGAAGTTTTAGTTCCTCCTACTCTTCTTTTATGTCTGCTTTCTGAAGCCATTGCACAAATGCCCAAGGTCTATTGAGGACAATATAACCCTGTCACAAGAAGATTTTGATAAGAAATTAACTGAGGGCATTCCTTCATTTACTAGTTGCAATCAACACGAGAACAGGATGCAAAAGGTACACTTGCAGAGTTACATAAAGGTGACTGCAGTTTCCTATCTGGGAAATTAGAGAACATCATATAAGATCGTATCTTTCCAGACATGACAAGCATTGATAAACTCAAAACCCAAAAAAGATGGTTCTACTTCAACCACGGATTCTTTCATGTCCTTAGCCAATCAGAAGCTCTTACTTGCAACATTTAGCAAACAACTAAGGTACCTACTTCAGGACTTACCTCTCATATTTCATTACCTCAAAACTTCAAACGACAACCTTACCAAGATTCATGATATACCAAGGGGAAAAAAGATAGTCAACTGGTCCTCATAAGTTCAAGACAGAAACATTAAGAAGGAAAAACCTGATCCAACCCAGAAGGCAAAGGCTGAGCAATGAAAGTTGGGATCTCATCCATGAGATTGTCGGGCTTCCCAGAGTGCAAGATCCTAGTAAACCCACCCATCTCTGAATTGGGTCCTTCCTTGAACTTCTTGAACCAATAGTACATGACTCTACACTGCCAAGTGTTGTAGACCGAGTCAGAAGCAGTGACAGCAGTGTGGAACAGCCTCTTGGTGGCAGCAGAACCATAACGCCTGGATCTGTCAAGAGGCATCTTGATGACCGGGTCAACAGCAGATAAGTAAGAATAGGTTGAAGCGGCGGTGGTGGATGGGCCAGGTAGGTCTTGCCTGAGAGGAGCATTGGCTGAGAGGATGATGTTGTATGTGATTAGAGCTACTGAGAAAGTGATTACCACAGTGAAGAACAAATTCCCACAACCCATTATCGGTCTCCTCTCTCGTAACACTTTCGGTGTGTTTTTGATCTCAATACAAATCAGATGAGAGGAGTCCGAGCAGAGAGAAGGAGGCCGTTGACTTGGAGTGGTTGGAGAAGACGGTGTTTGTGACTGTTATCGCAAGCATAATCATTAATTACTTTGTTTTGAAGGTTAATATTATCTACATATATACAATTAAATTCCATTTAGAAACCCTAGTTTTCATTACTATGTTAGTCAACAAAAATATAAAGCTTCCAACATTTTAATTTAATTATAAACGTATTTATTCATAAATTAAATTTGTGAACAGATATATAAATAATCATTAGTGAAATATGATTAAAAAGGTTTTTAAATCCAAATTCAATATGAGCATAACATGTGTTGGCATATAAAATTCTTCTTATTATAATCGCTCTTAAAGTCAACGTTCCTTGAAATATAACATGCTAACATATTTTACAAAACAAAAACATTTAGTTAACATATTTAGTAATTATTATAAATAAGGATACTTTTTATAAAATTTAATAACATTATTATTAATATAAAGCCATGAGAACTTCCATTTCCAAGAAAAACATGAATCAAATGACATGATCAAACAAAACACTTCATGACAAGCAACTCGTAGGCCAAGCCAATTCCTTTCTATTGTCTTTGGAACAACCAACCAACAGAACTAAAGATCAAGCACGGTTGATTCACAAATTGTTATGATGGAAACTGAATCATCAAATTTCAACAAATAATGTAAGAAGGAAAGGGCACAGGTGAATTGATAAGGAGCTCTTTTAGTTTAAGTGAGTTCGCGAGTTCGAACCGTCCTCATGAATGGTTTAAAGATGTCTTCCCATAATTAGAATCCTCCTAAAATACCTCGTGAGAAATCAATACCAATATCTTTAGATTCACTAGGACTATGTTCACCAGATAATTGATGTTCTAAGTTGATGTTTCAATTTCCATAATTTACAGGAACTCTTGCATACATAGGATAGCATGAAGGTATTTGTCCAATAGGAGCATAAACATTTGTTACCACAATCCTTTTAATAGTGTTAGTGAATATATAAAACCAATTAAGTTGGTCTCACACAACAGCTTAAGCTATTGTGGTGAAACGGTCACTTAACATGGTATCAGAGCCTTTGTGACCAAGTAGTCGTGAGTTCAAATCCTACCACCCACTTATTATTCAGCACAAGATAGAGTGAGCCTGTGCATGTTTCAAGCCCAAAGGGCTTTTACTTGAGGGTGTGTGTTAGTGAATATATAAAACCAATTAAGTTGGTCTCACACAATAACTTAAGCTATTGTGATGAAACGGTCACTTAACAGACACCAGCTACATTTGAGACATAGTAGCATAGGATGGAGGGATTGAGGCTATAATAGTAGGAGCTTGATGAATAAAACTTAGACAACCAGAAGCCCCTATGTTCATTTCTCTGGTAGATTGTTGGGGACCGTCAATTCTTGAAGGCATCAATGAACCTATACAACTAGATTTTAGAATAAAATATTTGGGAAGATGGAAGAACGCATGAACACAACAGAGGAGTGTTAAGTTACTCACTACTATAGTAAAACCAAAACAAACATAGGTCATAGATGAATAGATGTATCTGCATAAAAGAAAATACCCTAACCAAAAAGGTGAAAGTTTTAAGCATTCACTTAATGCAAGGGAAGACTGGCACGCAAAATCACAAAGTTGCTAATGTTGTTTCTCTTTGTTACTAGTGCTTCAACATTAGCACAAATACAGTAAAACTTCGATAAATTAATGATCTCGATTAAATAATATTTTTTTGGATCCCGACTTAGGTCAATGGAATAAAATAATAACCTTACTAAATGTATAAGATAATAGTTTTAAAGATAATTCCTTAGGGCCCACTGAAAATATAAAATAATAATTTATTAAATAAGTATGAAATTACATATATAATTCATAAAATAAAGCACTTCCTAAATAACTTTTATTTCAAATTTTATGCTTTCCTAAAATATATATTTATAGTCAATTGATTCTTCTTTTTCATGCGAACTGAATTCAATTTTATCTTTAACTTTTTGGAGGGTATAAACTACATTCGACACATTCTTCTCATTTTGAAGCAAGTAACTTTTCAATGTCTCTATAACAAGAAAAGCTTCTTTTGGAGAAATTTGTAGTATAGCATTACTATCATCTGGATCTTGATTGTCATCGTCTTCCATACCCATTACTCTTTGAATAATTTCTTCATCCGTAGGCGATTCCATTAAAACTTCATTTTCACTAAGATAATTCAGAATCTGCTCTACATTCATGGCTTTTCTATAATGTAAATTAGAAATAACTTCCTCTAATCTTTGAATGCCTTTAACATCACCAGTTTCTTCTTCTGAAAGCATACCTTCCTCGGATCGAATTTTGCAATGTCGAAAATAATTTGCAATAGTTGTGGCATTCACATCAATATTATAAGAAACATTAATAAAATAGATAGCATCCAGGACATTAATTTTTTTAGGATTTATTACTCCCATCTCATAGCCTTCCAAGATGCTAGAATAAAAACGACGTCGATAATAAATCTTAAGTGACCGAATAATTTCAGCATCACATAGTTGAATTTTTGATGTTGTATTTGGAGGAAAAAAGAATAATTCAACATTTCTCAAGCCTTCAATAACCTTGGGATAGCCTGGGCAATTGTCTACTATAAGCAACACTTTTCTACCTGTCATTCTATCATCAAACTAACGAACAAATTTTTGAAAGAGTAATCCAGTCATCCATGTTTTCTTGTTGGCTCGATAATGGCAATTAAGATTGTCAATATTCACATTTTTAAAGCATCTAGGATTAGCTTACTTACCAGTAATCCAAAGAGGTACTTTATCTGAACTATCTTCATTGCAACAAACAGCAACAGTAAGTCTTTCCTTGTCCTATTTCCGTCCTTCTAATTGTTTTGTAGCTAGTGAATGATCTGCTTGCAAACGATAAAATAAGCCTGTTTCATCTATATTATAGATATCCCTCCAATGAAAATTTTCCAATTTGGCTTGAATTTCAAGTACAACTTCTTCAATATTCTCCATGACAACTGAACCGCTTTCACCAAACCTTCTGTAAAACTTAATCTCATGCTCACCTTGAATCGTTCTAGCCAACTACTTCAGAAGTTAAATTCTGAATTTGTATCGCCATACATCTTCTATAGAAACTCTCTTGTTTTAGTTTGAATTACTTCTCCAGTTATGTTCACTTTCTCTTGATATTAGAGAAACCACTCATATAATGCCTTTTTAAATTCAGGATATTTTGCTGATTTGTTCTTTTTAACATTGCTATTTGTTATCTCTTTTGACAAATACTCTGCTGACCTTTTAAGAGTATTTGATATTGTTGATTAACTAATAGAGAGATCAAACTTTTGTTGAATCTACTGTTGCAAATCTTTTTGACTTGAAGAGGGATGTTGATTTTTGTACTCACATAATGCTTTTCTCATCTCATCAGTTAGCGTAGACTTTT
>JAOSBM010000008.1:15657731-15668347 GCA_027568955.1 Erythroxylum tenue
AAACATGTTCTACAACTTTCATGAACAACTTGGAAGCAAATTCAACCTCTAAATGGGTCAAAATCTCAAACAAAGTTGTTGTCCAATAATTGTCATCCTGAACAGTAATACAACTTCTACAAATCATAACTTCCTATCCCATTGTCCAAAAATTCCATACTTTATATCAATGAAAAGATCAGAAAATATGCTACAATTCTTATGAAGGACTTAGAAGCAAATTCCATCTATAACTAGGTCAAATGCTTCCATGAATGTGGCTACCCTGTTAAAGATTGTTAACTAACATATTACCTAAATCAGATCCATACTTTAAAAATCCATAACTTACAATTATTACATCCAAAAATAGCATATTACTCATCATTACAAATCTAAGACATTCCTCTACAACTTTCCATAAGACCACTTGAGCTAATTTAAACTATAACAATCCAAAATTTGGCTTCAAAGTACAGTAACAACTAAACCTACACTTAGGAACATTTTCCAGCACAATGTACATTAACATCTAAAAGTCAACAGATCATAACTCTCAACCTCAATGTCGAAAACTGTCATACTTAGTGGAGATAGAAAGCTAGCAAGAAAATCTTCAATTTTCATAAAGGCCAATTTAGCAAAATCTGTCTCAATCATCCTAGAAAAATTCTCCAAAGTTTCAGATCACACATTCTCAGATATTGTTCATCCTGCACATATTGCCCTCTTTCAAGGTCAAATTCAGACCCCTTCAAGTCATAATTAAGCATCAGTTCCTTCACAAGAAATGTAACCAAACACTTCAAGTTTAATTCAAGCCAAAAATCACCTCAATTGCTCAACCATATCACAACCTAATCTTTCTGATTTCTTTAGGATTGGGTCTCAAACTTATGATTTGGGGTTATATCTAGCATGTTCTTAGAATAGAAAGATTAGGTTTTTATTCAATAAGATTAGGGGGTTTCAAGAACCTTGTTTTCTTGGGATTTCTATATCAGGGGTGCTATATTTAATAACACTCTACCGATCTTAAAGTTGCTTTCATGATTCTCATGACTTATCCTTTGTATATGATGGCTGAGGTATGAAGTTGCTGTCATCGATATGGACAAACTTAGCTAGTCATCCCAGTTACGTTGTAATTTTTATTGTAATCTTAGCATTTATAATTTGTAAACTGGTCTCTATATTTATTATTTTATCTATAAGAATTATTGAGATTGTAGTTAAAATCTTGTATATGAAAAATATTCTTTTTGTTGGTATAATTTAATGATATTTTACTTTTCATATACAATGCTTCAAATTATCAATTATTTGAGTATAATATTTTTCTATAATAAATTAACAACAAAAAATTAAATATTATATAAAATAATATGGATTAAAAATGCCACAAATAACTATAATTAACATAGCATAACAATTTGTTAAAATGTATATTAAAAATTTGACTACATTTTACAAAACATACCTAAAAATATTTGGTTACATTTTTAGAAACTTAGATAAAAACATTTGGTTAGCTACGAAAACTAAGCACAGCCAAAGGTATTGGCGACGATTTTTCAAAAAGTCACTATTAGCTTTTCGCTATGAAAATAAAGCGTAGGAAAAAAAAACTATTAGCGGCGATTAGATAAAAACGTCGTCTATAGTTTTCAGCTATAGATTTTGTAACGTTTTTTGGGACGAATATAAATCATCGCTAATGACTATTAGCGACAATTTTGGGACTTTTAGTGACGATTTTTGATGGCTAAATGTAGTTTCTGTTGTAATGATAGATGTTATTAATGTTATATAAGGAGTGCCAAAATCACTATATCCATAAATACGTGTCATCTTCTCATTCTCCATATCCCTATCATTAATATTAACCTTTATAGTGGATGGATTAACTTAGGATTCTTTTCACCATCTATAAATACTTCAACTACTTTCTTTTCCTTTGCTAATACTTTTAATCATCTTTTTTATAATCATCATCATTAGTTTTGAGTACTTTAAAACAATCCCTAAAGGACTAGTGAGAGAATTTTTATATAAGTTCTCAAGCTATACTATATCCTAAATTATTTGCATTCAATATGAAGTTAGTCACACTAATATGACCTACCATAATACTAAAAGCATCATGTTCATTACCTTTATAAACCATGCTTGGTTTAAACATAAAATAAACACCGTAGAAGCACCAAATCTAATTCTAGATTCACCTTGTCCAGCCATCAAAATTGTTGTTCAATAATTAATAACACTTGTAAATTAGGAAAGTGACATGTGTTGTAAAATAATAGGTAATATTTATCATAATTACTTTAGGATTGAATGACAAGGTTAGCATATAATTGAGAAAAAAAATGCTAAATTTTAATAAAAAGAGATAGTATGATGAATATAAATCAAATAGTAAACTTGAATCTCACATTGTGGGATTACTTCAACAAGTCAAATTTATGCTTAGAAAAACAAAAAATATATATACTTACTTTTAGAAATGTATATGCTCACCTCGTATAAAGATCTTCAAGTCATTTTTCTCAAATTGGTGCCTCCCAATGATAGAGGTTATTAAGGTAATTAACTAACACGTGCGTAATCAGATATGGAATATGCAATATGTCACGCATATGAAATCATAAATCAATGGCCTAACCTAATTTTAGTAAACTGACCTATTTTACATACAAAATATGCACCATCAATTACCTATGGGTAGTGAATCATCTCATTTATTAAAAAAGAAAAAGAGATAAGTGTAAGTACATAGAGGGGACCTTATTACGTATCCCAGGGTGCCGTGAAAGGATCAAAAATGAAGGTAATGCAGAATACCTGGATTTCGGTTCCATCTCTGATTCCGATGCTGATTTCGAGCTCAAAACGTCTCCGAATCTCTCGGGGCCTTTAGCAGAAAGTGACACCGACTCATGGGCAAGGCCTTTCTACAGTTTCCTCAAGTTTCGAGCTTCCCTAACGGGTCAGGAATCCTTATGCTCGTGAACAACTTCTGAGTAACTGCAGGAGACCTTACCTTTATATAGCTTCCATATCGGGCTTCCCCATCACAAGGCCGATATGGACCCGGTCCACACTAATCGGGACCCATTTTTCACCCGAACTTCGACCTATTATTCTAGATCATTTATTGGGCTACTTTATTATCTTTATCTGGATCAAATGGCGCAGCTTAACCGATAATTAATTTTAAAACCAAATTTCAAGTAATGTTAGTCCAACTTTTTGAGACATGGACAAAATTGTCCCTAAGGACAAAAATGTCTTACAATCTCCCCCTTGGACAATCATTAATTGTAGTAGACTCTAGTTTAAAAAAATAGTTTTAAAACCCGGTTAAGCCACGCTACTGTATTAGACGTCTAAGTTTTGAAAACAAATCATTTGATCCAAAGATACGGAAGTCCAACATTCTGTCCCGCAAGGCTTTTGGTACCGAAAAGCATCAGATACATGTGTCTTGTGTGACACAGATCCAATATAATCATGAATACCTAATACCCCACTAACATGAATGGGAAAATGGAGTGTGGCAAACTACGATGATACCTTTATGATCTAAATTGTATCATCTTCATTTGTAGGTCTCGATTTCTCCAACTTTATGCTAAACTGCATTAGAGAAATTCTGTTTTCTCTCACCGAATGCTAAACAATATTAGAGAAAACCTTTATGTTCTCCAACTAAATGCTAAACTGCATTAGAGAACCTTTATGGGATTAAAAACTTATATCCCCCTATGTCATGTCAAACTTTATAGATATCTATGCTAAACTGTATGTGTCTAAATGACATAGGCACAAGGTCAATCTGTATATATGCCCAGTGACCTTCAAATGCTTAAGATTGACACAAATCTTAAGACTTTCATACGTACTATGACAATGTATGATGACGCTTAATACTGAGGATAAATGATGATCATCTTTATCAGTAACCATCATACTATCATAATACTTCAAAATGTACAAATGTACATGGAGCAAACATAACGATCCCTTAACAGGCAGTGTCTTACGACATCAAAACACCCATACTGTATATTTGTGTTACAAACAAAAGTGGGTGAAGTCCTTTAGTTAAAGGCTCGACTCATAATTCCTCAGTTCTTAAATGCTCCAAACTTTGACACTTTTCCGTGTCAACATCCTTATGACCAACTGATTGATCTTTAGCTTCTATAACCCTGTGATATTCTTCGTTGTCATCAATCAACACTGTAAGAAGAATACTACAGTGAAACCAATTGGATCTAGCCTCTGAATGGACCACAAACAACTCAGAAATCAAATTTTTGAGCTAAACCGTCTGCGAAGCAGCCCCTTAGCATGCACTCTGCATGCCTAGTCGAGGAAGTTACACGTGTCCTTTGACACACTTCTACAACTATATACCATCTGTAAACTTAAACTGTAACCTTAAGTGAACTTTCGATCATCCGAACACATAGCTAACTTCAAACCTGAATTCCCTACGAGGTCTGGTCTGTTGACTTTACTATATGTCAACGTATAATCCTTGATTCCTTCAAGTATCTCAATACTCACTAGACTGTATTCCAAAATTCTATAGCTGGATTAACCAGATATTGACCAAAAAGTCAATGCAATGTCCCATTAGTATATAGCTGAGCATACATCAGGCTATCCACCATACTAGAATACGGAACATTCCTCATAATCTCTCTCTTCACTTTATTCTTTGGATACTATGCCAAAGATTATCTCTCACTATGAGAGACAGGTGTTACGATAGGTTTATTGTCAACCGTATTAAATCTTTGTAACACATACTCAATGTATGCATTCTTTGAGAGATCTAGTGAGTGTTAAGATATGTCCTGGTGAATCCGAATACCTAGGATAGAAGATGCTATACTAAGGTCCTTATGTCAAAGTTCTTGACCAAAAGTTGCTTATCCTCATACAATATGATCAAGTGACTTGATGTGAGCAATTTACCATCCTCATGCAGTAATAGGAAGATAACTTTGCTCCCCCTCAACTTCATAGTACAGGCATCCTTCTGACTTTATTTTCCAAAAAGCCGAAAGAGGCCATAAACTCATCAAAAGTAAGGTATCACCTTCAGGAGGTTTATTGTAAACCATATATTGACCTGCGTAACTCCAAACTATGTCAGTACTGTCTGGATCCTGGGACCCTATAGCTTTTACCGCATAGACCACTCCATAAAGGTTTTTATTCATGAAGATGGTTATGACAACCTCCTGATGTAATTTTGTATGATCATAAGCTACAATTGCTTTTATCACTCAAAATGTATCCTACGAGGATATGAGAGAAAAGGTAACACAAAGTCAACCTTTTTCCCTAAGTGAACCCTTATGCAATCGAGCAAGTCCATAAACCATTGAACATTATCCTGAACTCCTTTAGATCTGAACTTCATTTATAACTGGCAAGCTTGCAGCTCCTGATGCAAATCAACTAGCTTCTAGACCTTACTATGCTTCATGGCTTGCATTTCGTCATTCCTCGCATCCCACCACACATCCGCATTAGGTCCAGAAATAGTTTTTGTAAAAGTAACTGGATCTGTAATATGTCTAATAACATAATCTAGTACACCTGACAGACTATGTTGTCAGATGGGATAGCAGGTCGTCTCACTCCAGTGGATTTACTTAACTGTATTAGATCTTGTACCCCCAGGAATCCCTCTGTGTATAGGTATGGGTTCTTGTTCCTGTACAGGTACGGTACAAAATTCTAGATCCGCCAGATCTAACTGTATGAGTAGTGGATATGGGATAACTTTAGTAGTCACCCTGCTATCATCCGAAAGGTCAAAAGACCCACCATCGTCATAGACATGGTATTCCAGAAACTTGGCTGTTTGTGATCCCACTATTTTGGTCCCTCCTTATCTACAGTAAAATCTGTAGACGTAAAGTGGTTGAGATCTTTACTAAATAGCAATAAAGAAAACGAGTATGCAAGATTTCTTTATAAGGATTATCCTGCAATGATCCTACTGAGGTAGGGCAGCCCTTTACACGATTGTGCACAATGCTGAGTTGTTCAATTTCTATATAGGTAGATTATTTCTGCTCTGCATTGACTTCTTTAAGTCCTTTAGGGTGCAATATGCCTTTCGACAACACACCATTTTGGTCAGAACTACTCGGCATAGTGGACTAAGTTACTATTCCAACTGACTTCATATATCTGGCAAACGAACCTTTTAAAGTCCTGAAACATCATGTTTTCCATGACATTCTCCTCCATGGTGAAATCTGACTATCTGGATGAATTTTCCCAACTAGTTCTTAATCTTCAGACTTTAAGCAAGAACACTGATTTTGATGGGAATAATCACCAAGAAATATCATAATACTTTCAAATTTGCATAATGCAATTGTATGAGGTCTACCGAAATCTTTATGTATTAGACTCACCAAGTTAGAAGCATGAGTTGACCCTAGTGTCCTTATTAGTTAACTTACCCCTGTGATTGTCAATACATGTTCCAGATCATCTTAATCTAGAATTGAGAAAAATCTTTCCTTGATCAATCTCCCAATCCTAGCTCTGGAGATGTGGCTTAAACTTTTATGTCACTTCATGTATGACTTCTCATTCATCAGGTCCTTCATACCTTGTTTAGCATGATACGAAGAAGTATATATCTAATTCAGGATAAGACACATTCTATACAAACCATATGACAAGAAAGTTGTATCTTTATGTTTTGCATTAAACAACGACTGTGTAACAGAAGTGTTAAATGCAAAACGTTAATCTTCAGTGTCCTTAATTGATCAAAATATCACATATAAAATTTGTCGTGTAAACCCTATAAACCTTACTGTAAAGTTCAGTACATGCACCCCTTATAGGTATTACTTCCACATCTTTATGGCTATGAACCTTACTGCATTTTGGCACCACTTTCATCAGATTTTTCACTAAATAGTCACTTGTACTTAATGCGACTATCGCAAATTCATAATTGAGAAACCAAAGAATAACCTAATGATCTCATTCTTTCCTTTAAACCTCATATTTCTGGTTTCTTTATGTCCAAAGGACTTTTACCAAAACTGGTTTGACCAGCGCCAGCATATGGAGAAGATTTGAACTTCTACCTTTGAACTTAATGGGCTTCATCTTTGTCTTCCCTCAAGTTTCTTCGAGGACTTTAGGAGTAACAACTTGAGTTTCTCCACCTCAGCAACACAACGGGATATCAAAGCTTTGAAGTGTCAATATCTTCACCTACTGTGAAAATAAACTATTCTTGATAAGTACTCTATTACTCCCCCTTTTCCTCTGTATACTTTATGGAGAATAATACTTTTATTAAGGCACCTGTCTCAATACCAGATGAGACTGTGTACCTCTGGGAGACTTTATCAAGAAACTCCTTTGCTATGTCTACGTCCAGAAGTCCACTTTGCAGATGGTTAGGTATGGGTTTCTTAACGGTCGTCAGATGTAATCTGTTAGACCGATCCTAGGCTTCAAAGACTACTTTATGACCTGTCAAGCTCATGGATGTAAGTGGAGATGGCTTACCCGTCCGAATGGCCATTTGAACTACAGCTATCTCCATAACCTTCAAAACATCCTTCGTCCAATTCTCTGTCTAATGCCTTATATTGAACTAGCAAGGGTTTTAATAGTGACACTGATTTGGTTGATTGGAAAGGTGACTTCATGATGATAATCATTTAATCAGCACAAATGTAGGGCAACAGCGATACTAAAGCCATTAATAGTATCTTTCCTGAAAATCCGATCACACATATTATGAAACACCGTTGGGTTGAATACATAATATATGCAATTAGACTTCCACATATAAAAGTGATAGGAGTACAAACCATCAACTCCCCTGACACTACCACCTTTGGGTGAATAGATCAGTTGAGCAACAGTCTTCCTCCATCTAATGCCTTATACACATCTCAAAATTTTATGTAAGGACAACACCTTTGGACAGAATAACCAAACATAAAATCAGAGACATCCCCAAACATGTAAGCAAAATAATTCAAATACTGACTTGAAAGGTCACTTTGCTGACTACATTCTCATCAGCATCTAAAAAGTCCACAAACACAAGGGATACATCTTTATGTCATCCTCACATCCTTTATGGGCATACTGTATGTGACAATGCAACCTCAATAAACGCAAAACTACGAACGCATAATCTCATTGTCACACACGTGTGCTGAAGACATTCTCCGAAAACTTTATTTGAAACCTTCGTAAAAGAAAAATCTCAGTAGAGTGATTATCGTGCGTCACCGGATACTAAACTGACCTCCCGAGACACGAGAACCTCATGTATCTCCCTTATGGCAAGTTCCTTGCACAAAAATTCACTCAAAAATGGCTTCAGAATGTCACAATTCCTTTTTTTGATTGATTACCGTGCAATCCCGAACACTGAAAATGAGACCCGAGTCACGAGACCCTCATGTATCTCCCTTATACGTAGTTCAAAGCATGAAAATTCAATCGAAATCGGATTCAGAATACCTTACTTTCTTTTTCTAGAGTTAAAATTTAATTTATTACTAATGTAATAGATCCAAAAAATAGAAAAGGGTTACTTTATAAATTTTCCAAACCCGAAAACTGACCCAAAACACCCCGGGGTACCTTACGAGAAATCTGAAATTTTTGGGGTTTTTTTGTGGGTACTGTAGCTTGTCTGTACTGACGTCAGCCGACGACCTCATAACTGATGTCGGTGTGCTTGGCTCTGTGCCGCGCGTGCCGTTGCCAAATGCTCTGGCCACTGTGCGACACATGCATTGCACGCGCCGCCACGTGGCGAACATCCGCACTCACTCATTCGAGCCATCCACGCTTTCGCGGGGCACGGTCGTGAGGCGCGCATGTGGTGCACGCACGACACACGTCGCGTGCAGACACACGGCTCCCCCGCACTACTGTAGCACTATCGGGCGCGTGCCGTGCACGCGTTTGAGGCCTCCGTCGGCTCCAATGCTAGGAACGATTTCCAACATCCCGGAAGCCCATTTTTAGCTCAGTTCAGCCCGTTTTTGACCCATTTTTCGTAGCTAACCTCATGTATACCACTTTTATGCAATTATATATGCAAAAAAACTGAAAAACAAATCAAAATCAACGGAATACCAAATGAGATGAAAAACCAAAAAACCTTTGTTTCTGGCAATTCGATCATGTAACCGCTCTGATACCACATGTAAGTACGTAGAGGGGACCTTATTACGTACCCCAGGGTCCCCTGAAAGGATCAAAAATGAAGGTAATGCGGAATACCTGGATTTCGGTTCCATCTCTGATTCCGATGCCGATTCCAAGCTCAAAATGTCTCCGAATCTCTCGAGGCCTTTAGCGAAAAGTGCTCACCGACTCACGAGCAAGGCCTTTCTACAGTTTTCTCAAGTTCTGAGCTTCCCTAACGAGTCAGGAATCCTTATACTTGTGAACAGCTTCTGAGTAACTGCAAGAGAACTTACCTTTATATAGCTTCTATATCGGGCATCCCCATCACAAGGCCGATATGGATCTGGTCCATACTAATTGGGACCCATTTTCTACCTGAACTTCGACCCATTAATCTAGATCATTTATTGAGCCACTTTATTTTCTTTATCTGGATCAAATGGCGTAGCTTAACCGATAATTAATTTAAAAATCAAATTCCAATTAATGTTAGTCCAACTTTATGAGACATGGACAAAATTGTCCCTAAGGACAAAAATGTCTTACAATAAGATGATCATAGATACTTGTTATTCAATTGTCAACCCTTAATGCAATAGAATTTTATTCATACAGGGGAAATGAGGTTCAGATGACTTCAACAATTTGGTGGGTATAGTCACACATTTCATGTTGGTATTAGTATGCAAAATTGAAAATGATATAAAATTAATGTGCTAATAATTTCAATGAAGTGGTATTCACTTTTTCTGAATCCTCTTATTCAATCCTTTATTCCTAGTATTGCACGAATGTCACTTTGACTTGATTTCGTATGACAAAGCTTCAAGGTATCTTAAATTTCGGAAGTACTAGAGTTGCATTATAGTTTAGGGGTACCTCTTAGCTTGAATTCTCTCCTTCCAAAATAAGTAGGAACCCCTCTATTTATAAGAATTGAGAGTGCTTTATAACATTAAGGTGAATGCTAAATATCACCTTATAAGTGATTGTCAGATTCTTTCCTTTGAATTCCTTCTTGATTTTTGAAGTTAATTCCAAATCGTGCTAATGGAGACTTTTAATTTGATGAAGTTAAAACATAAATAAATATTTTTTTATATTTCTACAGTAGTTAAGTAGGGTTAGTATTGGATATAGGTACCAACTTAACTTTGGAGATACGACTTTATGCTCTTTTTATGAGCTGAAGAACGGTTGAAGTTTATTAACGAAATACTATGACCTTTATACTTAAGTATGTCAAATAGTTCAATGACAGCTGACGATAAAGGGATTATAAAGAGATTTTTAAAGTGATTTTTATAAATTATATAGTGTTATAAAACCGAAACTAAAACGTAAGAGTATTTGGGAGAGGAGAATTCTTCTTATGAAATTGGTGTTTATCTCTTACAACATAACCCTCTATTTATAGT
>JAOSBM010000008.1:15676565-15695554 GCA_027568955.1 Erythroxylum tenue
ATAGTAAGATAGCTCTCGATTTTCGCACAGTAATTGTCACAGATATTGCTAAGCTTTTGCTCTTGATTTTTTCAGTTTGTTCTGCAGTGTTCAACTTCGACTCATATTTATAGCCTCCGTATTCAACTGCTTCTTGATAACTGCTTCTTGATTCTTTAAAGAAACGGTTATTCGGTTGAGTTCTATAACTAACTCAATCTGTTGCTTCCGTCTGCTTTTGCTCTAAGCTTCCGTCTGCTTTTTGTTATCAGCTTCCGTCTGCTTTTGCTATCAGCTTCCGTCTGCTTTTGTTATCAGCTTCCGTCTGCTTTTGCTATCAGCTTCCGTATGCTTTTGCTATCAGCTTCCGTCTGCTTTTGCTATAAGCTTCCGTCTGCTTTTGCTATCAGCTTCCGTCTGCTTTTGCTATAAGCTTCCGTCTTCTTTTTCTACTTAGCTTTGTCTGCTTTCTGCTTTAATCTGCTTTTTATTCTTAGCATCGTCTGCTTTTCGTACTTAGCATCATCTGCATTTCATACTTAGCATTGTCTGCTTTTCGTACTTAGCATCTTCTGCTTTTTGTTAATCCTTAGCTTCCGTCTTCTTTTTGTTCATCATCAAAATTATTTAATCGTAAAGTCATTTTGACTTTACACTTCCCTCTCTCTTCCTACGACTCTCACCCTCTTCTCTCCTCTCAATTTTCGTTTCTTTGCTTCCTTCAAATGAAAGACAACCTTTTTTTCCTCTCTTTTATACCCTTATGAATGCTAAAATGTCCAACTTACCCTTACTTATTAGCCTAGGTTCTTACATCCTTAAGTGATATGTCCAAAATGCCCTTAATGCAACTTATCACTTCTAACACTTCAATTTAATCACTTATGCCACATAACCTCATTAACATTAACATGTCAATTAATTCCAACACAAATTAATCTATCAAGACCCCAAAAATAATCTAATCATGCTTAATCAAATAAAAAACATTCAGGGGCCAACAGTTTTGCCAACTGTACCCTTGAACAATCTAACATAATACTTTCTTCCGGAAAAATATCCACTATTTTCTTAAGTTTCTTATGCCTCCAAAATCATTCAATTTAGTTCAGTGATTCAAAAGATATACTTCAAATATTTTTGGACTGTTCTTGTCCAAAACAATATACTATGCACACTTCCATCTGAATTCTAAACATCTTAGAGATTGAATTAGATTTCAAGTTCTTCATACCATTTGTAGCTCCAGGTCTCTAGTTTTTCAATAAAAAAATCATCTCATGTAGATTAGTAGAGCTCCATAAATCATCAAAATACCGAAGTATGTTCAGTAGAATAACACCAGTTCATATTACTTAAGAGCGCACTCACTATACCCATCCCACTCTTTTCACTCAATATTTTTTCATTTATTTCAGATAACTATGATTCTTGGTGGAGATGTAGATCAATGTCTTACGAAGCCAATGGTTTAAGAATCAAGTCATTTGGAGGTCTAGAGAAGAAGTTATGACCAAAAGAAGCAACCATGTTTATGCCCTCAATCAAAACGAACCTATTTTGGCGCAAATCCCATAACTTTCATAAAAAAATGTCAGATTGATTTCATTTTTAGACCACTAGAAAGAGAACTTCGAGGTCTACAACTTTCATGAAGACCTAGAAAGCCAATTCTATCTTCTGAAGGTTCAAAAATAGAACAGAAGTTAGAAGATGAACAGTAACTTCGTCTTACTTTTGCTTCGTCTTACTTTTGCTTCGTCTTAGATGAACAGTAACTAAGACGAAGTGAATGAACAGTAACTTCGTCTTACTTTTGCTTCGTCTTAGATGAACAGTAACTTCATCTTACTTTTGCTTCGTCTTAGATGAACAGTAACTTCGTCTTACGTTTGTGTTTAGAACGTCTCCACTTATAAAGATCATAACTTTCAGCTCCGATATCCAAAATTTTCATACTATATACCGTTGGAAAGATAAAAGAAAGATCTGCAACTTTTCAGAGGCAACTTTGATAAAATCTATTTATATCAATTCCAAATTTGCTCCTAAAGTCCGAAGATGAATTTTCCATTCATATACCAACATACTGCACCCAATTCTTAACTTCATGAAATTTTGAGAATCTTAGAGACAGAATTGAAATCCGATGTCTTCATAAGAAATGTAGTCATATGTTTCTAGTTTAATCCAAATCAAGAATCATCTCGTTTGGATAACTAGAGAAAACGTTATGGCTAACAGACCGAAGCACACCCAGTGAACATTTTTCCAGATCACTATCAATTTTGTTTCTAAATCTTTCCTTATTACCACTTATATCAAGATCACTCTTTCGATTCCCTCTACCTTTCATTTTCAATAAAAATCACATTTAATATTAATTATACCCGGAAGTTGTCAATGAATGCATGTATCACTTTTTATATGAAAACATTCAGTATTTATGTGCATATATGCTAACATGGTGCATGAGCAAGAAAATGTATTTCCTTAATCTCTCTTTGATCTCACATGTACTGAAACTTTGGGTCCTCACCCTTAATATGGGGACGGGATGTTACAAATCAACTTCACTTCATCATTCCCATTTCTCATTCTCAGCCGAAATCAAATTCCAAAATTTTCCCCAAATCCAACACAATAACACCCCGAAATCAACCTCCAAAATTTTCCTCAAATCCAACACAACAACACCAATTTTTAACCCCAAATCTACCATCATCCAACAACCAACACAATCACAGAAGCAATAAATTTCAAAATGCCATGAAAAATGAAACAAAAATAAAAAAACATACATCCCAAAACAAACGGGTCTTCACCAATCCGGGTCGACGTTGGGTCGTGTGGTCCGTCTGAGGCTTCGACCTGTGGTGGTCATGTGGTGCGTCGAAGGAAGAGAGACGACGAGGAGGACGAAGGAGAAGGCGGCGAGGAGCGGGCTAAGACCGAACCGTCGAAGCCTCGAAGGGAGAAAGCAAACAAACCACCGATCGAAGACTCGAAGGAGGAGGAATGGAGAACTGGAGGAGACGTCGACGGCGAGGAGACACCGAGAGAGAGATCGGAGAAGAGAGGAGGCAGCGACATGCGTCGGTGCGTGGAAGAAGAGAGACCGAATAAGAATCCAGAAGGGGGTAGTTTTAGGTTAAAAACTTTCAGAAATTGCAAGTTAGTCCTTGCAATTTCCGGAAGTTACGGTATCGGTCGGAATTGATGGTTCCGGCCGGTACTGTCCGGTAAACGCCAGTATCAACCGGTATCCAAGCCTGGTACCGACGTTTACCGATTTCGTACCATTTTTTGGCCGATGCGTTACTTTTTGGCCGGTACCGACCGGTACGGTACGAAATTTATTTCTTTGACTCTTTCAAAAACTTTAGAATATGTTATTCTTATCAAGTCACGTCAAAACACGTGCAAAAAATGTAAAGGGTTGTGAGTTTTAGTTCTCGTGAATGATTAGTTGAAAATTAATTTTTCATGTATTTATATGTTGTAGATAAAAATATTTCATTAGTCAAATTAATAAAATACGAATAAAATTGATGTTTTAAATTGTCAGTAAAGTTGTAAAAGGCTGATTAATTAGTTAAAACTTTTAAAATTTTAAAAATTGAATTAAAAAATCTCAAAATATTAAACACTTTAGAATCTGTAATCCTAACCTAATACAAAATCTTAATTTAAAGAAGCTGAACTTTAAAATCTGTTTCATGTTCTATATTTTTATAGACTCTAGATCTCATGTTATATTAAGACAATATTCTTTTTGAAGAAATTACCCATAAATTTGATTCGTTATTTTTGGATCGAGCACAAAAGTATCGACTATATATATATATATATTCGCTTAAGTGTGAAAATCCTTTTAAAATATAGAATCATATGATATTTTTCCAGCAATGAGGTAAAACACAAAAAATGTGTAGATCTTTAACCCTGTTATATAATTACAATTATTTAAACAACTAAATTTTTTTGTCAATTCAATGGGTATTATTTTGTAGATTAATTTGTAATTAACTAACTAAAATAGGAAAATTCAATGAAATTAAATTAATTAAATGTTTATTGAATTATACATTAAATACACTTAAATTAATTTATATTTAATCAATTATGTTAGTGAGATATAATAAAATCTTAGTTGATTAAGTATATATTTGTTAAATTATGAAAACATTCTATAAATTAATAACCAATAACCGCAAAATAAAATTACTTGGACCCCGCCTCATCCAGAAAGAAGGGAAGGGTAGAGGAAAAGAAATAATAACTTGGACTCAACCTCATCCTCCTCCATCCAATCCAGGCGTAGCCTAGACCTAGTTGGTTAGTTAATTTCTGGTTTTGGCCCTCTCCGGTCTTCCCTTGATCTTGAAATAGGAATCATCCTCCTGTCCATTATGCCCGCCATCTTCTCTTCCAAAAGATCTCAGCCCTTCATCATCCAAATCCAACGCCTTTGCACCCGCTCCCAACCACCCCCCACTCCTCTACCTCGAATCAACTCAATTCCATCTTCCGCCAGATGGCTTTCGCTTGTTGGAGCGGCCTCGGCTCTGGGTTTACTCTACTGCTCTGCTTCTGCCCATTCCCAGGACTCTTCTTTCTCTAAGACTAAGAGATCCTTGTCTGTCAACCATCACAGTCCCACTTCTGTGTTCACGAAAATGTCCTTACCCAATGACAGCGGCTCCACTTTTCTCTTTGGAGGTGATTGCTCTTTTTTCACATTTTGGTTTGCAATCAATTTCCTTCTTTAATGTTCATATGGGTCGTTTCATTTCAGATGATTATAGAAGAAAGGTTTTCTTCAAGTACGAGAAGAGGATAAGGTTGCGAAGCCCTCCGGAGAAGGTACTTTTTCTTTTATTATGTAGTCTGTCTGATTCAGATTTGTTATCTAAATACATGAACAATCGTTCGTATCGGTTTGTCTGATCGAGCTACCTTCCTAGGTTTTTGAGTATTTCGCATCATATCGAACACCAGATGGTGAGTTACTTATGAGACCAGCAGATTTGATGCGTGCACTGGTGCCTGTGTTCCCTCCGTCTGAGTCCAACCTTGTGAGGGACGGCTATTTGATCGGCGAGCGGAGACCAGGCGAGTTGCGATGTCCTCCTTCGGAGCTTTTTATGCTCTTTGACGTCAATAACGACGGGCTTATTTCTTTCAAAGAGTGAGTTCTTCAACATGTATGGCCTATTGCTTAAATCAAAGAAATTTATGGCACAATTTTCAATTTATTTTACTAGTTCTAGTTTCTGGTATTTGGAAATTAAAGTTTTATGCAATTTTGGACGTAGGTATATCTTTTTTGTAACGCTGATTAGCATTCCAGAGTCGAGCTTTTCTGTGGTTTTCAAGACGATCGATACTGATAATAGTGGGTGAGCGCACTGTTATTTCTCTAGACACATGCTCTTTTACACATCGAATTGCTAGTCCATTGCCCTCGGCCATCGGGAGTTTTTGATCAGCTTTGATGTTCATGGTACTTCTCAACTCGTGCTCAGAATTAGCCCTTATAATCTAGACTTTTTTTGGGACTTCATGTAGGGAAATAGACAAGGAAGAGTTTAAGAAAGTGATGAAATTGATGCGAGCATGTAACAGACAAGGTGCTGTCCACAAGGATGGACTTCGTACAGGATTGAAAGTTAATGGTTCTGTGGAAAATGGAGGTTTAGTGGAACACTTCTTTGGAAAAGATGGAAAGGGTCGCCTCCAACATGATAAATTCATCCAGTTTCTTAGAGATTTGCACAATGAGGTAAAACCTTGATCTGAATTAGACCTGGCGGTAGTTGTTAAAATGTGCAGAATTGCTGCTATTTACCCTTGTATAGACAGACTTTCAATAACTTAAATAAACAGAAATTGATTGAAAAAGAGCAAGAAATGGTGTTCGAGAATCTTAGAGATTCTTGGCAATATATTGTTTCTCCTTTACCTGGATTTGCTTTCCTGGTTAAGCTCTGATAGAAATTTAGTCCTCACAAAAGAATGTCTTTGATGTTCAAGTGCCCTGGAGTACTGAGTTTAAGTAAATACATATAGGTTCCACTCTTCTTTTCTTTGATTAACTTTTCTTTTGCAACATCTTAGCTGCTCTGATGGGAATTTAAACGGCCTAAAGACCATAGCTCATCTTATTATAGAAATGTGGTTCATTTCATGCTGGCAAGATTGTCAGAGATGTTGCCTTCTCTCTTCAACCCGTCCAGCTATGACAAGACACTCCTCATGGATACGCGCTTAAACTTGTGTCTTTGGGCCACTAATCTGTAAAATAGATGGCCAGAATTTATAGTTTTTTTTATGTATTTTATGGGTTACAGAGTTCTAGTGGAATTTTGAGTTCAGAACTGTGTCAATTGTCATTGTATTTTGATTTGCAGATGCTGAGATTAGAGTTTGCTCATTATGACTATAAGTTGCGGGGAACCATCTCAGCTAAGGATTTTGCATTCTCTGTGGTTGCTTCTGCTGACATGAGTGATTTAGACAGGTTGCTTGATCGGGTTGACAAATTAGATCTCGAGGCTGACATTACATTTGAGGAATTCAAAAATTTTGCAGAGTTACGCAAAAAGTTGCTTCCCTTTTCTTTGGCCCTTTTTAGTTATGGGAAAGTAAATGGCCTGTTAACACGAGATGACTTTCAGAGAGCTGCAAACCATGTAAGAGATTTTGTTTTGCTTGTTATTGTTAGATCAGTTTGTTTTTATATTCTTTTGGACTATCAAACATTGGAGAAATGTAAATGAGCTACTGCAATATCAAACGATTTTTATTAGGCTCCAAATATTCAGGAGCTTGCGGCTGTTGATTCAAGTTAATGGAGTTGGGAATTTGTTAGATGGAGAGGTATAAGTATCATTAGATAGGGTGTCAATTTCATTGGTTAGATTGGAAATAACAGTTTACACCTAGTGTGCTATAAATGAATTGTGGAAGTCCTAGTGGTAACTGTAGTCTAGTATAATATACTAAAAAGGTCTTCATGAAATGTTTATTGATTCTTTTTTGTCATTAATTATCTTTGCATTTATCAGGTTTGCGGCATCCCACTCACCAATAATGTGGTTGACATCATCTTCCGTGTTTTCGATTTAAATTGCGATGGGAATTTAAGTGTGGATGAGTTTGTTAGAGTTCTGAATAAACGGGGAAGGGACATTAGTCAGCCTGTGGAGTCAGGTTTTATGGGAGTCTTACCTAGCTGCTTGAACTGATTTGGCGGATGCATCCCTGATCAGCGTTGAACTGGATGACCCTAAAGCTCGTGAACCCATGTGTCCTGATAACTGAATCTGTTGGACTATTGACTTTCTAACAACAGTTTTATGCACCAATTTTGCCGTTCAATGAGGTGATAGGAAATTCCAGGAAGTTGGAGACCACGGACAGAGTTGTTCGCGAGCAATCAGATATTACCTTTCTATCAGTTTCACTTTCACTACCGAACTTGTGGCTTAAATCTTGACTGGTGTCTTTTGCTGACACAGATGTGTATAGTTAAATCTCACATGTGGATGGATGCAGGGGTGATTCTTACCTGACAATTGCATTGTAGCCCCTGTTCAGATATAAAGAAAGCAAACGTTAGTTCTAACGCAGGACTGTATTGGATGATGGGTTTTAGCTTCGTCCTTTCCTTGGGAATGCAAATTTGCAAATTTTCTCCGGTCAGTTCATAAACAGATGAGAGGTTGCAACGGTGAAAATCTAAGTTCAGAGTCACACCATGTTGTTGGTCTGTCTCTAGTACCCAAAAAGCATCATTTTCACGACCTCAATGCATGCTTTAGTATTTGAGGTGAGCTGCAAGGAAGAAACAAGGGAATTAAGAACAGAGAAAACTTTGAATAGTATTTGCAATTCATTACGTGAATCAATCTATGGTTATTGATATTCTAGAAATTTATCATTTGTTTATAAGTAGGATAAACAAGCACTGTTATTGTAAGGAATAACTCGTATTGACGAAAGAGTGCCACCGAGAACTTGACAAAAGCGAGCCACATAATCTGCAGTAATTAATCTAACTGTAACCTTTTACTAAAAAACAAAGATTTTAAGTACCAAAATTATTAAAAAAACTAGAGCATAATCCAATCAAATAAAAATGCTAATAAATGGAGGACTTGGTAATTAAAGAAACATCCTTTTCTGGTTTTATTTTTGTCATTTTTTGATATCGATTTCCGTTCCGTATCCGAAAAAGAACCGTCCAGCCGGGAATTGCAGTGTCTCCGTTCTCCAGCTTTTCTGAGCAGCCGACTGCTGCTGTGGTCAGTACATGACGCGCACGATAGCTTTTCGATTACTTTATACTTTCTAAATGTCAGGTCACGGTGAGAATATGAGAATTTGCGAAAGTTAAACTGCTCCCAGCATATAGAAAAGGCTCTTGCATTTATTACATGATTCATTCAATCATATATGCCAAGCAAGCATGGTAGAACCTTGCCTCTCTAATATATTTAATTTATCAACTATAACAAATTGGCTTGGCTTGAGTTGGTAAGTTAATTTTATTAATGAGTTCATGCATTTTTTTATACAATCTCTTATTCAGAATTAAAGAGAAAATATTCGTATGTTTCTTTTTTAATATTAAATATGAGAAAATTTTATGAGAGCAAACCAAACCAGCCCATCTAATTATTAGGCTACGTATAAATTGAAAATTAAAGGACTCAAAAGTGAAATTGTAATCTCATAAATAGAATACTTATTAAGCGAAAAGAACAAAATTGATAATTCTCGTGTTTTAATGAGAATCCAACCCAAGTAAATGCTGCCAGGCTAGGCCAGCCCATGACAAGAGAGGAAAAAAGGCAAAGTGATAGTCACGTTCTAAAGTATGTCCACCGATAATTTAATGATTACTTCGATTTCTCACGCGCCACAATAGGAAAGTGACCGTTGTCATATCTCCTGTCAACGTTGACCTTCTTCTGCATCGAAACCCTAGAAGATAGAGACAGGGAAAAAATGTTGTTTTGTGTTTTGTCTGTCTATCTGTCTGCTCTTACATTTCTCTCTGCAACAAAATCCTCCATTAAATATTCAGCTCAGCATCACATACTTTGATTTTTTTGTATTCTACAGAATTCTCCTCACCTCGTCCAATACGAGAATCGAATTGTCTTTATTGTTAATTTGTTATACCCTGATTTCGATTATAAAAAAAAAAGACACAGCAAGAATAAAAAACTTCATGATGATTCTGTTTTCAGGGTGACATTAGGGAAGTTATTGCTTCACAAGTTTGGTTTGTAAACTAGGTTCTTGCGTTTTTCTTTGGGGCTGAGGTTAATCTTTTTTTTTCATTTTTTGGTTCTTCAATTGTCTCCCTCTTCCTCATCCCCATTTGATCTTTGGGGATTGTCCTTGGATGATTGAAGAAGAGAATACTGTTTAGAATCGAATTAAGATTCGATCTTTGAAGGCCTTTTTTGTGTTCCCATAAATCTCTAAATCTGTTAGATGGGAAAGCCAACAGGAAAAAAGAAGAATCCTTCGTCGCCGAAAATTGGAGATACAGAAGTTAAGCTAAGCAGACCGTCGATGGAGCGTAACACCTCAAAGGCCTTCGATGAAGATACGGCAATCTTTATCAACATGTCACAGGAGCTCAAAGATGAAGGCAACAAGCTGTTTCAGAAGCGGGATTATGAAGGTGCCATGTTAAAGTACGAGAAGGCCCTGAAGCTACTCCCTAAGAACCACATCGACGCGGCTTATCTCCACAGCAACATGGCTGCTTGCTACATGCAAATGGGTCTAGGTGAGTATCCTCGAGCCATCAACGAGTGTAATTTAGCTTTAGAGGTTTCCCCAAAATATAGCAAAGCCTTGTTGAAAAGGGCAAGGTGCTATGAGGCTTTGAATAGATTGGATTTTGCATATAGGGATGTTAATAATGTTTTGCTTATGGAGCCCAATAATTTGACCGCGTCGGAGATTTTGGATACTGTTAAAAAGTCTATGAGGGAAAAGGGTATTAGTTTCAATGAGAAAACGCTTGAATTGGCAACTGAGCAGGAGCATGGTGCCTCGCGACTGCGGAAAGTGGTCAGAGAGAAGGTGAAGAAGAAAAAGAAGGCTGGTAAAGTAGGGGAGAAGGGTACAGAGGATAAAGATAAGGTGGTCCTAGAGGACAAAATGACTGGCGTTGTTAAGGATAAAGTAGTTATGAAAACTATTGAAGAAGAGAAAATGATCACTAAAGATGATAAGGAAGAGAAAGTGATCACCAGGACTGTGAAGTTGGTGTTTGGGGAGGACATAAGGAAGGCACAGTTGCCAGGAAATTCTACTATGGCATTGTTGAGGGATATAATTCGAGATAGGTTTCCTGGGATGAAGGGCGTTCTTGTGAAGTATAGAGACCAAGAGGGAGATTTGGTTACAATCACCAACACAGATGAGTTAAGAGTGGCTGAATCAATCAGTGATGCACAAGGGTCGCTTAGGCTTTATGTTGTTGAAGTTAGTTTTGATCAAGAGCCATCTTATAAAGGGATGGAAATAGCAGAGAATGTGCACAAGGGTGATAAGAAACCAGTTATTGCTCATGAGAATGGGAACGCTGAAAAAGGTGTAGGGGTTGAAAAAGGTTCTACTTGTATTGATGATTGGATTGTGCAGTTTGCACGGTTATTCAAGAACCATGTGGGTTTTGGTTCTGATTCTTACTTGGATCTTCATGAGCTAGGGATGAAACTGTACTCTGAGGCAATGGAGGACACTGTCACAAGTGAAGAAGCTCAGGAACTTTTTGATATTGCAGCAGAAAAGTTCCAAGAGATGGCTGCTTTGGCGTTGTTCAATTGGGGAAATGTTCACATGTCAAGGGCTAGGAAACGGGTGTTCTTTTCAGAAGACAATTCTGGTGAGGCTGTATTAGTACAGGCTAAGAAGTCGTATGATTGGGCAAGGAATGAATACTCAAAAGCAAAAGTGAGATACCAAGAAGCACTGAAAATTAAACCAGATTTCTATGAAGCGCATCTTGCACTTGGGCAACAACAGTTTGAGCAAGCAAAGCTTTGCTGGTACTATGCTATTGGGAGTGACATTGATTTAGAGAATGGGCCTTCTGAGGAGGTCCTAGATCTTTATAACAAGGCTGAGGACAGCATGGAGAAGGGTATGCAGATGTGGGAGGAGATGGAGGAGAAACGTTTAAATGGTCTATCAAAAGTTGAAGAGTATGAATCCCACTTAAAAAAATTGGGATTGGATGGGCTTTTGAAAGAAGTATCTGCTGAGGAAGCTGCGGAGAAAGCTGCAAATATGAGTTCTCAGATACATCTCCTATGGGGTACTATGCTGTATGAGCGTTCTGTTGTGGAATATAAGCTAGAGATACCAACTTGGGAAGAATGTTTGGAAGTTGCGGTAGAGAAGTTTGAACTTGCGGGTGCTTCTCCAACGGACATAACCATTATGATAAAGAACCATTGTTCAAATGACACTGCACTAGAAGGTAAGGACAAGCTCCCAAACACGGCTCATTGATATCTTTATATATATATGTGTGTGTGTGTGTGTGTGGAAGTTACAAGATGCTTCCACCTTGCAGTTGCAGGTCTGGGCTTCAAAATTGATGAGATAGTACAGGCTTGGAATGAGATGTATGATGCAAAGAGGTGGGAAATTGGCATTCCGTCTTTCAGGCTGGAGCCATTATTTCGTAGGCGGGTGCCAAAACTTCATTATGAGTTGGAGCATGTTCAATCTTTTGGTTAGCCACTGGGTACTCATTAAGAGCGTTGGGCAAGTGTTTCAGTTTGTGTTAGCTATTTTAGCAAGTGCTACGTGGTATCAGGTAAGATAGGTAAGTCAGTCTATTCAGCTTTGTGCATTAAAAAGTTAACTGTTTCCTGCTTTCAATAATTTTATTTTTTGTTGATATGATTAGGAATACTGAACTTGCTGAATGGGACATAGACTTGGTTTACAAAGTATTCATTAAGAACTAGCCTTACTGTTACAAGCAAATACGAAACAGACTTCCTGTTCATATGTTGACCTATAGAATCGCCAAGGAGAAGCAACAAAGGGAGAAATGCTTGCTTTCAGCCTAGAATTGGTTAACATGGATGTATGACATTTATTTCTGTGCTAAATATAACTGAAATCATGCAACAATTGAATGGGAGTTATTTTATAATATTGATCACTGAAACTCCTCAATGAGGACAATTACTTGGATGTTTGTTGTGGAGAAGACAGCTAAGTAACCACGATAGGATTCTTGAGTATGGAAGGAGGATTCCCCTGCTTGCCTTTTCTTCAATTCATTCAATCTTTTGAGGAATTAGATTGCACTGGATTTTGTTTGTGTTGTTTGTGTCTAATGCTAGATTTTGATTGTTTATTGGAGTCAACTGAACAATGAAAGTGATGTTCCAACAATGGGAGTCAAGCTAACTTATATTTTGGGGTATGATGAGTTCTAATTGTAGTTTGGTGATGACAAAGTGCTGTGGTTCACCATATCTGAGGAGTGTGAAATAGAATGAGTGTGAAGCTGCAATGCAAGTTTGTATCATACAGAAATGCTGTTTGGAGTACTTTAAGCGATGGCGTATGGGTACATGTTTTCTAAATGCTACTAAGAGGATCTGATACGCGTGTTCCTGAGTAATTTCACTCAGTTGCAGATCTGAGTACTTTTGTCTGGGAAACAAAATGTAATCTGCCACTTGTCTGCTAATTGTAAGCACACATCAGACTTGGTTGGTGAAAAAGAGTAACTTTGTTCGGTGCTGTGTTATAATTGGAGTTTAGTTGTAACATGAAGTTTGTGTAGCGTATGTACAAGTTGGAATACCTTGCCATACTTAAGATTTCTCATGGAGTCTTAGTGATTCCTTCCACCAAATAGGAATGCTGTTATTTTTTCTGGAAATTTAGCTGTCACTTATCCTTTTTTGGCATAGTAGATGTAGAATTATAGTTGGCCATGAATGAGTTGATTATAAAGCTGAAATGGGTTTTGATGACGTGAGAGATTTTGCAGAATTGAGGCAGCACATTAGCATAACGATTGTAGCAGTGGAACGAAGGCAGAGGGAGAGGAAAAAAGAACGAGGGTATTATTGGACAGAAATTAGCTTGGAAAGCAAAATACTTGGGGCTTGCTTGGTTCCTCTTTGATTTTTCATTTTTTGTTTTTTGTTTTCAAATCGATTGAATTTTTTATTTTTTAATTTTTAATTTTGCTTTCTTTCCTGTTTTTATAATTTATGCAAACCAGTTTCGAAAAAATTGATTTTGGTTCTTTTTTCTAGTTTTTGTCATAATTTGACATTATTAGTAATTTGATATACACTATGTAATTATTTAATATTAATTATGAATAAAATTATAAATAATTTAATTATTAAATTTATTTTTATAACTAATTTGGAATTGAAAAGGAATCTTAATTAATCAATATAATTAACTTATTTTTTAAATTTAATTTAAAAATTAATTACTATCAATTATAAAAGCATAATTAAATTGATATTAATAAAAATAAAAATTAAGAAACTACAATAGAAAAGATAGTTGTTGAGCATTACGTATATGTATGATTTGAGGTTCTTGGTTATGAAGTTGTCTTTGACTTGAGCATCATCTAATGTGGTTATTTGGAATTTGCATTCGCAGGTTTTGTTGATTGCGTAGGAGGAGGGGGAAAAAGCTTGTGGTAGTGTTTGGAGTCTGGGAATAGAGAATATGGAACAGGAGATCTGGGGCGGGGCTGCCGCTACCGCCTATACGTTTTGAGTCTTAAGAATAGTGTATTGAGAGTGATCGATTGATTGATTGATTGATTTGTTGATTTGAAAAGAATAATGTAATGCCCTTCTCTTTGTTTTGTAACATTGTATTGGTCTTTCATATTAATATATAAGATGTATTTTCTTTCATATTAATGTGTAAGTGTGGATTTTTTTTATTTGTTGATGTGTAAATCATTAACAAAAGCTTGAATAATAACAACAGAAAAAGGGAAGAATGCAGCAATGAATGTTTGATTATTATAATAGTGACCAGACCAACGCACATTTACACACTCTCTCTCTCTCTCTCCCGCTCTCTCTCTCTCAGTTATTTACATCGATCCGAAGAATTAGGTAAATCATCCGATCCCAAGTATGGAGCAAATTAGAAGGGCGTCACATGCTGGCTCCTGGTACACCAACAATCGTAGGCCTCTCTCTCTCTCTCTCTCTCGCTTCTTTTTGCGTCCTCCGTGCTTCCTTTTGAAACCATCAGTCATAACTTTTAACGCTCGCTTTTAGGTTTTACAGTTCATCAATCTCTTCTGCAACTCCTGGATTTTGGGTCGTTTTTCTAAAACTGAGTTGGTAATATCTTTTTATTTATTTATGAAAATGCTTAAATTTGATTTTTGCTGGAGAAAAATGTTAGCTTGGTTGTTTTGTGGGGGAGTATGCAAATTTCGGTCTCACTATAATTTGTTTGACGCTGGCGATGAGGATTGGGATTTAAGAGCTAATTGAAATAGCTTCGAATTACTTGTCTGTAGTTGGTTACTGTTTAAAGCACTTGGTTCTTGTGTGCATGTGTGAGGGTCCGCTAACAGTGTTGTCTGTCAGCTAAAAAACTAGTCGAAGAACTCGATGGATGGCTCAGGGCTGCTGCGCTGCCTAAATCTCCTGATGTCCGCGGCGTCATTGCACCGTGAGTTTTGAATTCCTGTTATTTTGATCCTGCATCTTGAAATTTTTTTAATCAAATCCATCTCCATATGTAGAATTAATTTGTCTGTTTTGGGGAAGGGCAGGCATGCAGGTTACTCATATTCAGGTGCTGCTGCTGCTTATGCATTTGGGAACATAGACCCTACAAATATGTGGGTGATGCTCTTGTTCATTTGCTCTCTTTTCTTTGCGTTGGCCAAACAAAAAGCCTCCTTTCATAAATCTTCTAGTTCATTTGAGCAAGAACTTGCCGTTTGATGGAATGAGTCATATTTGTATTGAAACTGGTCAATTGTTTTGTTTCCCACTTTCTTATTGACACTAGACCATTTTTATTTTTCAGTTCTCGAATATTCCTACTTGGCCCGTCTCACCATTACTATACCCCAAAATGTGCTCTGTCAACTGCCACTGTCTACAAGACACCCATAGGTGACTTACCTATAGATTTGGAAGGTATTGCATTCTTGTACAATTCGGACCTCTAATATTTGATAGAGATAACATATTCAAAACTGTCTAATCTTTTAGGATTTTTTCAATTTAGTGTCGAATTTTTTTAAGTTTTCAATTTAGTGATTAAACTTTAAAGCTTGTATAAATCAAGTCAAAAGGTTATTTTTGATGATATAACATGTCCGCTAAATGTCATGTAAATGTCTATTTACTAGCCACATCAACAAAAACTAATGTTTTGAACTGAATTGTTAAGGTTTTAAAAGGTTGGTTACTCAATTGAAAATTTTAAAAGCTTGAGCACTGAATTAAAAAAATCACAAAAGATTGAGCACTTTAGGATTAGTTATCACTATCAAATGATAAAAAATGCTATCCTCTTTTACCGTCTACTTCATTGCTATTAGCTTGTTTACTTGTATATGTAGTTGTTTGCATATTCCTTTCGATAAAAGATCTTAATGAATTAAAATTCAGTGAGAATATATGGGGGTATTATGTTGATCATCTGTGCTTTGGCTTAATATTCCAGATTATATGTGAGTGCATTTAGTACAACCAATGGCAAGTAAAACTGTGTAGGTACTGTCATATCTGTGTCTTAGTGCAAGGAGATATGACTCCTGCATTATGGATCAAAAATCTACCCAGCTTTTCATATTGTACAGATTGACTATGCATTTACTTGAGATGAGAAAGTAAAATGGTTCAGCAGTTTGGACTTCGGACTTTTGAGGATAAATTTCCAGTCACATGTGGATTGCTTATTACTGATCAAATATCTGTTCTTCCTTCCTTCAGTCATTGAAGAACTTAAAGCTACAGGAAAATTTGAGCTGATGGATTTACGTGTTGATGAGGCTGAGCATAGTATGGAAATGCACTTGCCATATCTTGCTAAAGTTTTTGAAGGGTAATTTATATTGCGTAACGAAAATGGATTCTTTGTTTGTCACTTACTCTTTATTGATACTGGCACAGGCATCCAATCAAAGTGGTGCCCATTTTGGTTGGTGCTGTTAGTGCAGAAAATGAAGCCTTGTATGGACAATTGTTGGCAAAATATGTAGATGATCCAAGCAATTTCTTTTCTGTGTCCTCCGATTTTTGCCATTGGGGTTCACGGTAAGTTCTGTTTTGTCATCTTTTTTTTTTTCGTTTCTAGAATCAAAGTTGCAAAGCTAACAACTTCTCTTCAAACTGCTATAAAGAAGTGGGTCTCATTCTTTTCGTCATTACCTTTCCCACTCCTAGTGATGGTTGTTAGGGTTGCTTAAGTGACCTGATGCTAAAGTCCAGACCCTTCTATGTAAACTGGAGTTTCTGTTTTTGGATGCATGTGGTTTAATGCATGAACTATGGGAATCTCCTACA
This sequence comes from Erythroxylum tenue, assembly GCA_027568955.1. Taxonomy (NCBI): domain Eukaryota; kingdom Viridiplantae; phylum Streptophyta; class Magnoliopsida; order Malpighiales; family Erythroxylaceae; genus Erythroxylum; species Erythroxylum tenue. Next base: position 15,693,125 of record JAOSBM010000008.1, read on the forward strand.
TGTAGTTGATCCCAGTTCATGTGCGTGTTTTCAATCATTAATTTTGGAAAAGAAGTCAGTCGCATGTTATTTAGAGGCAGTGTTGTGTTTGAACCAGAATGCTTTTTGATGTTGATAGTTTTTGTTCGATCTAAGTAATATGACACATCTTTTCAATAAAGGTTCCAGACCTGAGCTCCATTATATTTGTTATTTGAAGTGTTTCTGATCTCACTATATATCCATAAGTCCTGACATGCACTGATTGTGTTAGGTTCAATTACATGCACTATGACAAGAAATATGGGGGCATACACAAATCTATTGAGGCATTGGACAAGATGGGCATGGATATAATAGAAACAGGAGATCCAGATGCATTCAAACAATATCTATCGGATTATGAAAATACCATCTGTGGACGCCATCCAATTAGTGTTTTCCTGCATGTGAGTGTCTCAACATTTTCTGAATCACCGAATTTAACCTTAGACTATAAAATAATATCATACATCTCCTTTTAAAAAGCATTTTGTTGCATTTTTTTGTATCATTTGTGCTCTCTTTCTTTTCATTTTACTGATTTCAATTAGATGGTAATATTGATCTGGAGAACCGCTGTTAAGACTTGTTTACCCTGTGCAAGTAAGGTCATTATGCTTTTGGGAAGGGATGTTTTAGTTCAACTATTCACCTCAGAACTTGAGGGCAATTGCGGTATCACTGGATTAGTATCACCAGTGGTGGGAATAATTGTTCTTTAGTTCTTCTATTTATTGTATTTCATTTCTAATTTTAACTACTATTATATTAACTTCTCTTACTATTAAGATACTACAATGTTGAAGTAACAGGTTGCCATAGGAAATTATATCCAGAGAAATGATAAAAGTATCCTTTGAAAAATGTTAAAGAGGACTAAGTTAGCTGAATGTGTGGAGTAAAAGCTTAGTAATTCCTTTACATGGTTTGCTGTATTAGTCTCTACCAAATTAGAGGAGAAGGCAGTTTCAATCACATAAAGAACAACTCTTTTCCAAGTCAGACACCTAAAAGTTCTTTCATCAGTTCATCTATTAGTGTAATAAACTTCGGTGCGATGAACCTAGTTGATACTGATTAGGTGCTGTACTTTCACCAGGTTTATGTAAACCAATAAGGGGAAATGTTGGCCATTTTTTATTTTTTTGTGGATTTGGCATTAGATGCCCTCCCAAGGATCCATTGAGACATATGCTAAAGGCTGAAACTGCCATGCTCATATGAGATCCTGCAATTTCTTGCTCGTTCTTGTTTTGATAACGGCTGTAGCATTCAAGTAATACTCGTGACCGGTGATGTTTGCAAAACATGGACAATTTTGTCTTTGAGTTACCTTATAAGAGAGTAACTAGTTTTACTTATATTAGCAAATGTGTTGAATTTTTATTCTAGGTTTTCGTTTGGGAGCATCTGTTTCTTCATATCAACGGGTCCTTTACCTTTACAATTGTTTGTTGACTTAATTATATGCGTTTTATTTTCAGATGTTGAAGAATTGCTCCAAAAAAATAAAAATCAAATTCCTCCGTTATGAGCAGTCAAGCCAATGCAAAACTATGAGAGATAGCAGTGTAAGTTACGCATCTGCAGCAGCAAAGGCGGATGTGTAAGTTCTGTTTATGCAAAAGCTTGGAATCGGGTGCTTGAAGCTTTTGCTTTAGTTGTGAAATGTTTAAACATTGAGATCTTTTCTTTCCATTTGAGCCTACTAACTCACCTCTCTCGTAGGTGACTATCGGCTGCTAATAACACTAATAATGCACACTTTATCTACGCCCAAGCCTATGATAAAACCAAAATGCATGGCTAATGATATGTACACTGGATAACAAATGTTGCGATTATACTGATGATTAATCTCAAAAGTTCCTTGCGATTTGTGGTATGCTGATGCCGGCTGCTGGGAGTCCACACTTGTGGACCTTGCTATGGCATGTGACCAAATTTTAGGTGGAGAATGGAATGTCGTTAGAACCAACGACTAACGAAGTGCCACGGCTGACGCTTCAGCAAAACAATAAAATTAATTGTGACAAAGCTCATAGTGAAGGAACAGAGTACGATACTATCCAAATTCCCTGTCAACTTAAATTCTTGTGTTGTTATGCCAACTTGAATTTCAACAAGTTTGTTACATTTTCACTAGGGTAAATTTATTGCTCTTAAATCTCGTCATTCTTCTAAAGTTCATGGGTGTAAAACTTTAGCAATGTATGATCAGCTTAGTTCTATCACCCTAACGGCCTGTTTGGTAGAGGGTAATAGATATTTTATTACCTCTCTATTCTTAATTGTTAACTATTACGGTGTTTGGTTGGCAAAAAGCTCACGGAATAGCTATTATTAAGATTACCTATTCCTAGACATGAGGGAATAGGTAAAGATCATGTGACCTTGTCTTTACCTATT
>JAOSBM010000008.1:15732984-15748099 GCA_027568955.1 Erythroxylum tenue
GTAAATTATGGTTAGTAGATATGTTTATGACTTGAGATATGATTATGGAATTATGTATTGAATGGAAATATGAATTTGTGTATGGTTGAGATGAATCTGATTGGGATTGTTTCTGAATACGGATTTGGAATTGAGATATATGGAAGTGTTTTGGGTATATAAATGTGTTTGATTGTGATGGGATTCCGGACAGGAGGTCTGATGAATTGTGATGATTGAGCTGAATATTGAAGTGCTTATTGTGTATGAATTGATGAGATTTGGTTATGATTCGCATATGAGGGATAAAATGAATCGAGGTTTTGGAATTGATAAATTTAAAAAGGGGAAATTGAATTTGCTTGGATTAAAGAAAAAAAAAGTATGATACCGTTTTGGACGGATTTAGATTGGGTTAGTCTTAGGGTTTCCAACGCAATGCGACCCCTTTTGTTTTGTCAAGATTATTCGTTCGTGGATGTCGGACAATTTGTTCCGGTTTGATGGAACTGTTTGTTTCGATTCGTTTCGCTTCGCGATCCGTTTCTTTGATTTTGATTATGTTTGTGCTTTCGTGGTTTGTTCCGAGTTTTCGATTCAGTTCTCCGTTCTTCGCTTTGTTTTCGCCTTATCTTCTCGCTTCGGTTCGTTTTTCATTTTTCGTTCCGTTTCTTCGGTTGGGGTCCGGTCTCGGGATCGGGTCCCAACAACTAAAGAAAACGTTGTGGCTAAAAGACTAAAGCATACTCAGTGAACATTTTTCCAGATTTTCAAACTTTCAATATTTTACATCTAAATCATCTTCTACCTAAATTATACAACTCCAAAAACCACTTTTACAACACCTAATCACCAATAATCTTTCAAAATACTAAATTAACACTATAACCAAAATTTTCATCCCCAACAACACAATATTTATGAACAACCACGTAAATGCCATTTTCCATGCAGATGACAGTAACTTATCAAATTTATTTCATAAATCCCCAATTCTAAAGGATTTATTTACTACTTACCTGCTGAAAACTCCAAAATCTTCAAACCCTAAACTCCACACAATTTACGTACTTCACTGAGTACAATGACCAACTTTTGATTTTTTTTCTTAAGGAAGGGGACACAAATGGCAAAGTTGGTTTAGTGTAGGAAAGGAAAAGCATAGAAATCTCTTAAAAGGTGTTTGATGGAAAATTCTGTGTATGGGAGAAAATTTGAAGAAGATGATAATGAAGAAGGAACTTAGATATGACTTAACCTCTCAACTCTCAAAGAATAGTAACCTACTCCTAGCAAAAGTACAAAAAGCCTATGTGACACTTGTCATTTTGCTAATACCTAAGCTCTAACTTAGTTTCTTTTGAAACTAACTCCCTTAACTTTCATCTTTACAATCCAACTATCTCCAATCTTCATTCGATGGTTCACTTAATTCATGCAACGCATCATTTCACATAACATCTAATCACATACTGCACTTGACATAAGTATCACATTTTCACTTAGCATAACCAAATTTCTCATTTTAATCGATCAAACAAACATGCATATGAAATGCTCATGAGACACTTTTCCAATTATTACGTTGTTGTGATCGAGTACCTGAATTGTCCCATATAGGGCTCATTAAAACGTTGAGCCTAAGGCTCTGAATCACTTTTGATCTCGAGGCTTAGTTTCACTCGTTGAGCTTTAAACGCTAATCGATGGCTACTATGGTCACAATGTCATTATCTGATTATGCATTCATGAATAGAATGCATGTACCACAATCAATCACATTATAAAGCACATAGGTCTTCACATTCACATTCAAGCATCACTTTAATAATTCAACCTACATTACACAATTATCGAACCTTCTATCCGGAATCTACAATCAAATCACATTTATTCATTATTCAAAACATAATTATAAGCAAACAATAATTGAGAGAAACCATCTAGGTTACTTACAAGTTGCTCCCGAAGCTAATGCCTAAAAGATCCGGCAACATTTGAAGGTTGACGTTCCAGTTGCTCCTCTATGACAAATAACATACACAATATCACAATTTGCACAATCATAAGTATTCAGTAATGCACATGTATGAAATGAATTATGTACAATACATGTTCATGATAATCCTGAGTAATTTCCGTCACAAAATCAATCTCATATCCAAAACTCATCTAAGTAAATTTATACTTGGTTTATGCCTCACTAGAACTATTGAAATCACACTTCATTACTCACTGGCTTACTATCAAATTTTTTTTTCCAAAACACCCCTTTCGGGTCTACTATTGACATTCAATTCGAAGATGAAGCTGAAGCAATTTGATCATACTTTCTTCTAGAAAAGTGTACCTATATCTCTTATCTTTCCATTGACACCAAAATCACTTAATTTGGTTCAGTAGATCGGAAGATATACCTCAAACACTTTCGGACTGTTCCTATCCAAAAATAGTGTACCATGCACACTTCCATCTAGAATTTATACATCTTAAAGACTGAATTAGATTCCACGTTCTTCATACCATTTGTAGCTCCATGTCTCTAGTTTACCACAAATCAGATATTATCTCATTTAGAGCTCTACAGATTAAGATATCATCAAAATACTGAAGTATGTTCAGTAGAATAACACCAGTTCATACTATTAAGAGTACACTCACTGTACCCGTCCCATGTTTTTCACTCATCTTTTTCAATTCATTTCAATTAGCTATGATTTTTGGTAGAGATATAGGGCAGTGTCTTACAAATCCAATGGTTCAAGAATCAGGACATTTGAGGGTATAGAGAGGAAGTTACGACCAAAAGAAGCAACTATGTTTATGACAATAATCCTTTAATAAAAAGTAATTTTTGTTAAGCCAAATCAAAGAAGCAGAGACTTGTGCCTACCAAAAATACAGGTAAAAAGAAGCTGGGACTTATACGTTCCAGACAGTCAACAATCTAAATAATTAAAATATATTAATCATAATTTTTTATAATAATTAAATAATATATATTAAATTGATAATAAATCAAATTATGAAAAAAAACAAAAAATATATATATTAGTTTGTATAGTTTTGATAACTTATAAAAATGGAAGAAAATTAAATTAAAAATAAAATAGTTAATTTTTTACTAAAATTAAAATTAAGGTAAAAACAACTTGTCCTTAAAAAAATAGATTTAAGTTAAAGGATAAGTTAATAAATTTTCTTGATTTGCCAATCTATAATTGTCAACTAACATGCAAGGGTTGGTTCTGTTTTTGGATTTTAGGAAGTGAAGAAAAGATTATCCCAATGTCATGTTCCCATATGCGCCCTATCCCACATGTTCCTGTAAAAACGTAGGTATCTAGGGAATCCAAACTAGCCAGCCCTATTTGCCAAAAATTATTGTATATTAAAACCAACAAAAATATGACACGTGATCCCAAAGAATACAATTTAAACGCAAGTTAGCAATAAAATTTAGGTTATTTGGGACACAACCAGTCCACAAGTAACTAGTGGTTCTTAGCTGGACGAGTTTGATATCTGCGGATGCAGAGCAGGACCTTTGAGATACGACCTTCACATAATCCCAACGTACTCCCTTTCCCAGGTGTCGTATTCTTTGTTTTGACTTGAATCTTTTTTTTTTTTTTTTTTTTTACAAGGGAAAGAACAAGAAAGTTAAGTAACAAAGCGGGAAAAATAGAGTCCCGATAAATCCGCAAGTAGGATGAAATGGCACCCTATGATTGCTGAATCAAAATACGTAATCCCCATGGCTTGAATCTTTTAGAAAGTGGGATTTGGCAAATACAGTAATCATCCAAGTTCAATTGAAGCTTTGGAGGATGACTTTTTTCCAAGCCTTTGACAACTTCTGTCTTGTCTTATCAAGTCTTAAGGTAGCTTAGCTACCTTATTTAAATGTAATTTTATCCGAGGATACACCAAAAGTTGGTGCAGCCCTTTATTGTATTGTTCTTTTTAAATTTAATTAAAGAGAGTCTTATAATAAAATAGTAAAATTTTATTAGAAGACTTGAGATTGTTTTTTGTGTTTAGTTATGAAATCCATATTTTTCTCCAATAATACAATTTACTAATTATAGTTAGTAGCTGCTCAATAATTCCATTGACTAGGAAGCAGCACAAAAGTATCAGTTTATTAGTTTTTAGTCAAGCTATTATTGCAAATTGTAGTCGTCGTAAGGCTTCCACGTAAAACTTGTCATGAAGTGGTGCTCATAAAGTTAACTATACGTCCAAATCTGAATCAGCCAGGTCCATACAAGTCGTTTTTCTTTTATCCCTTCGTCAATGTGTAGCTTTATATTATATATCACAACTCCTGTATATTTCAGACCATCTTATGTATTTTCAGTCTTCACTTGCAGTTAACCGTAGTTCCCTCAATTAGATGGAATAATTTGCTTTTCCAAGTAGTGTGCTTTAACTGAGCAAGTTGAGGGACGGTCGCTGCTGTTCAGATGGACAATTCCTTCTGCTCGCGTCTTTGGCTCTTTTTGGCTGTCTGTAGCTCTCTCTTTGTGGTGTTCTCAGGAGTGTCTGGAAGTGTTGTAGAAGGCACTGTCTCGGTCAATGGAAGAGTCCCTATTGGTATCACAGACCATGATTTCATCTGTGCTACTTTAGACTGGTGGCCTCCTGAGAAATGTGATTATGGAACTTGCAGCTGGGGAAGAGCTTCTTTCCTTAACCTGGTTTGTATGTTTTGTTGGTTCCAGATTTCCTAGGCATGTCTTTCTTTTCCTCAGGACGTCCATCATCAAAGGTCTATTCAAGAATATTATATATATTTTCTTTGTCATACGTACCTTCTCCAGTAGTCTCCAGTAGTTCAGTTGTAATAGTACCCAATACTCATCCAACTTAACTCCGATAAGACCTACTCTCATCTTGGGAACTACCTGGTGCATGCATGACCATTTTGACAAATGCAACGTCGAAAACGATGTCTTGACTGTCAGCGCCTAATTACATGTTTTTCTTTCTTTGGCAGGATCTAACCAACCCAATATTTTTAAATGCCGTTAGAGGTAAGGGGCTTCTTTGAGAGCTAAATGAACAAACACATTTTCTAACTGTGTTTTTTTTTTTGGTTCACTGAATTGCAGCATTTGATCCTTTGAAAATTAGGCTTGGAGGCACTTTACAGGACAAAGTCACATACGAGAGTACAGGTCAACCATGCCCTTCATTTGTCAAACAGAGTTCCGAAATGTTCGGTTTCTCTCAAGGTTGCTTAACCATGTCCCGGTGGGATGACTTGAATCTTTTTTTCAAGAAAGCTAGGTAGTCCTGGGAAAGAAATGAATCTGTAATTATTATTTCATTTAATTTCGAAAGTTGGTTGAATTTAGCTGGAAAAAATGCAGGGCTGAAATGATATTTGGGTTAAATGCACTCAAAGGTAGGACTTTAGCTTCTGATGGTTCTGCTATAGGAGCTTGGGATCCAACAAATGCTCAGTCCCTCATTAGATATACTGTCAACAAGGGTTACAGGATACATTGTTGGGAGCTTGGTAAGTATTATTGCTACGACTTATTTATCTCTATAACAAAATTATGATAACAGAAGTCACCGAAGTATGCATCGCCTTTACCAAGTAGATCATTCCATATCTATTGAATTATAAACTACTAGTGACAGTTAATCGCAGTAGATGATATGCTGATTATAAAAGGGTTTAGGGAATCCGAGCCATGTATGTTTAATTCCGAGATAAACGGGTTGCTGCTGGTCAGGTAATGAACTGAGTGGGAGTGGAGTCGGAACATCTGTTGCAGCTGATCAATATGCAAACGATGTAGAGACTTTGCAGAGTGTAGTAAATTCCACATATGCAGGTTTTAAAGCTAAGCCACTTTTGATGGCACCGGGGGGATTCTTCGACGCAAATTGGTTTGGCCGGTTCATCGCTAAAACTACAAAATCTCTTCAAGTTGTCAGTCACCATATTTACAACCTTGGTCCAGGTAATAATATATTCTAAGATATTTGCGTTATGTATATGTATGCTTTGCATCACTTACAATCACTTTAATGTACTCCTTGCTCATAGGCGTTGATGAACACCTGATTGAAAAGATACTAGATCCGTCATATCTTGATGGGAGTTCCGAGACATTTCGCAGTCTTCAACAGATTTTGAAGAGCTCAGGAACTTCTGCAGTTGCTTGGGTGGGTGAAGCAGGAGGTGCTTACAACAGCGGCCATCATTTGGTCACAGATGCATTTGTGTTCAGTTTCTGGTAGACATTCTGCAACTCGCTGTGCTACGATCCATCAGATCATTTTGATTAGAAAATTTTTTACCATTGTTTTCCATTTCATTAAACAGGTATCTAGACCAGCTAGGGATGGCCGCGTCTTATGATACAAAAACATATTGCAGACAATCATTGATCGGAGGAAACTATGGCCTGCTCAACACTACAACCTTTTTACCAAATCCAGACTATTACAGGTAATCCTAAACCTAAAAGAAATCGTTCCCTATTCCCAATTGTAAATATTATTCTCAATCATTGTTATGTTACTTTATAGTGCCCTCTTATGGCATCGTCTTATGGGAAGAAAAGTGCTGTCCACAAGTTTTTCTGGCACAAAGAAGTTGCGTGCATATGCTCATTGTTCAAAAGTATCCGTAAGTAAATTCCAACACTTAGTCGTGGTTTGGTACGTATTTTTCTCGGCTAATGCAGTGTATATGATTTTCTTTTACAGACTGGAATCACATTTCTCTTGATTAACCTGGACGGTAACAGTACAGTTAAAGTCGGGATTTCTAGCCAAAATGTAATCCAAATAGTTGGAAGAACAAAATTCGCAAGGATGTCAAGGCCTTCTAAAGTACAGGAGACTCTTAGAGACGAATACCACCTAACCCCTAAGGATGGTGATTTACATAGCCAAACGATGGTTTTGAATGGAAAACATCTCTCTGTAGACTCATCCGGGGCGATCCCTTCCTTGGACCCCATAAAAGCTCGCCTTTCTGATCCAATTACCGTAGCTCCTTTCTCCATCGTATTTGCTCACATTGCAAATATGACGCTTCCCGCTTGCAAGTAGTTTACTTGATTCCCTGTCAATTCATAAGATTCATTACTTTTGGTGCATGTCTTGGTGATCGATGTCAAAATGCAAGTGTAGAAAATATATTCCATGACATTACTTATCACTAATTCTCAATCCATGCTGCTGCTTTTTTAAGCTTATGTTCCGATTGGATTCCAAATTTATCCGCAATGACCATTACACAAATTCTTGTGGACTGCAAATTCCAATAAGCTGACTCGTGTGATTTCGAGTAATGTCTCTTTTATATTCTTCCTAGTTCAGTATACTTCCACTAATATAAGCAGTTGAGATTTTAATCATGGGCAATCTTGGATGATATTAATCCATAGTACATATCTATAAAAGTTGGAACAATACAAATACGATTATCAGTCGAAGTTCTTATAACAGAAATTCAAAGTATGTGTAATTGTTGTTCACCAAAGTTCCACTCATGGTAACTTTATCAGTTTTATCCACCAACTTGGGAATTGTCATCATCAAAGTTCCACTCATGGTAACTTTATCAGTTTTATCCACCTACTTGGGAACACAAAATCAACTCTTAAAAAGGTTACATACTGCATTTCCAAGTAGGAAATCCGATCCCACAAATAGTGATTGACAGAAGAAAAAAAAAAAAAAACCAGGTATGAATATCAAAGGTGTAAAAGTCACATTGCTACAGTGGGAGTCATTCAGTTGGAGCCACTTGTTGCTCTAGCAGTGCGAGTGGAATGGCAGGTCTCCAACTTGTTCCATTTGGACTGTCCATAAGAGCAATCCCCAGAGCAGCTAGATCCTTCCTAATTGCATCCGACTTTTCATACTCTTTATTTTGTCTTGCTAAAGTCCTTTCTTCAATCTTCTGCAATATCTGCTCTTCTGTTAATTTTGCACGTTTCATTGCTTTTTCCTTCAATTGCTCCAGAACCTGCAGCAGGAAAGATTAAGCGAGTGATTACTTAAAAAAGTACAAATATCTGTTCCTAGAAAAAACTAGACAGTCACTCGATAAAAATGACAATTACTAGAAAAACAAGCAAAGAATCCAGAAACAGGTGCTGAAATTCGCATTTTGTATGTATATTATACCACACTTTTATACCATTTTCGAGAATGATCTGGCAATGAGAAATATTTATCTCCAATCCAGGACGGCATTTGATAATTATATAAAGACACTCCACATTAGCAGTTCCCAAAGTGAATATCACCATATCGTGACAAAGTAGTAGCAGTATACTGACAGTAATTTTACCTGAGAGTAAGTAGCAGGCATCAATCCTAAGACAATCAAAGCATTCCTGACTGTCTTTTCCAAAGAAGCAATTGATCCTATTCTATTTGTTTGCTTCTTTCCCTGCAATGTGAATTACTTAAAAATAGAAATTGGGAAATCCAAGAATAACAGTTGTTGCTATCAGGAAGGAAATAAAGCCCACAATTACCGGAGCAAGACAGAAGCATTTGAAGCATTAGAAGCAAATATCATAAACATAATACCTTTCGAGTATGTAACAAATCATTGATGACCTTCAATGGATCAGATAGAGCAGCCAAAACAACAGGAGTGTGAAGATCATCTGACATAGAGGCTGAGAACAAATTATTGAACTTATCGATGCAATTCATTATATCTGGGGGGAGAGAAACCCTCTCAATTGCCTCATCATGCTGGTTTGCAACATTTGCACAATCTTGTAATGTCTGCAAAAAATAATAAGATGAAACAAAAGGAATTGGCAAGGAAAGGGACAGGGAAGAAAAATTACCACAATCTTTTCCTCTCAACCATTTCCTTTACTTATTTATTTATTTATTTATTGCTGGGTGTTGGAATAACTGTCATCCAAACGTAATATGGAAAGATAACATTTATGGTACCTGAAAGATGTAAAAAGTACGCTCAGAAGCACTTTCAAGCTGCACATCGGAGTAGTTGATTGGAGATCGATAGTGGGTACTCAACAAGAAAAGTTTCAAAGCCAATGGATGGTAAAGATCTATAACCTGAGAAAATTTATACATAGAACCATGTTATTATGGAAACTGATTCAAATGCAAACTATAGCAAAGAAATCAACAATGTATTCTTTACCTGCCTAATTGTGAAGAAGTTTCCAAGGGATTTGGACATTTTCTCTGAGTCAACAGTGACAAAGCCATTATGCACCCAATAACTAACTCTACTATCTTTGCATGCAGCACAACTTTGAGCAATCTCATTTTCGTGGTGGGGAAATACAAGATCCATCCCACCACCATGTATATCAAAAGAGTGGCCAAGATAAGCAGCACTCATGGCACTACACTCAATGTGCCATCCTGGTCTTCCACGTCCCCATGGACTATTCCAGAAAGGTTCGCCTTCCTTTGCAGCCTACAAATGCAGAGAGAAATTCATGAATCCAATTCAATAAACAGTTTGTCGATGAACATATAATCATCGACACATAGTACAATGTTCAAATATTTTTCTTTGCATGAGATAGCACTAGATTATGATTTGTGTAGTCACCATAGCATTTTTTTATCTACAAATCCAAAGTTGGCAGAACATATAACAAATGTTTATGATGCAAAAGAGCTTAAAGTATATCAAAGAAATAAAAGAGAAAAAATTAGTCAACCATAAGTCTTAATTTGGTGCGATTAGGATTGGGAATTGAGTTAATAACAAAAGATAAGAGCTGAAATTTAATTATGATAGGATTCCTTATTAGATAGGAAGTAGCAATATTATGATATTTTATTGATACACTAGTTGAATAGGACTTAAGATTTAAATTAGAAACCCTTTTCCTAATAGAATAAGGATTCTAAAACTCTATACATTTGTGTATTCAACTCATCATCAATAAGAAGTAATCTGGAATTTTTCTATAAACTTGAGTTTTCAACTAGAAGCTATGATGGTTTCTTTTGAGAGCGATTCTTAGATCCTAAGAGTGATTTTTAGTTTCTTAGTATCCATTATTTGTATTCTTCACTAAATTCCAACAACCCTAACCCAATTTCCAGCCCTCTTAAACCTACATTCTAGCCAGCCCAAACCTATGCTCCAGCCATATTAAACCTGAAATCTTAAACCTAAATTTCTAGCAACCAAAACTCAAAATTCTAGCCATACAAAATCTGAAAATTCTACATTTTTAGTCTAAATCCAACCTTGAAACTTGATATTCCAACAACCTAATATCAACCTCAACAACAACTCCAGTGCACAAGACTCCCCGCTTTGCGAGGGTTGAGAGAGTGATATCAATTGCACGTAACCTTCCCTTTGCATTTTACAAAGAGACTACTTCTGTGACTCGAACTCATAGCCTTTTTGTCACAAAGGAGTAACTTTACCAGTTACTCAAAGGCCCACTCTTAGCAACCTAATATCAACCATATTTCTAAATTTGCGAGTTTTAGCTACTCGTTAATAATTCTTCTATTTTTCCTACATCAATTTAGTATGAGAATCTGAAACAATCAATTTGTAACGATCTACATCAAGGCATGCCTTGACATGTGTTTATAAATATGTGAGAAAAGATGAGTTTAAATTGTAGGCATTTGTCCTCCCATGTGCCTTGTCATTAGTGATATGTCAGCAAAAAGAACGTAAGCTTAATGTTCGACAGTTGGAAGACCATCAAAATTGACCACTTTGTTTCGTGCTTCCTCATAAACCATGACCATGCACCATAATCAAGCCAACCCTTTGAGGAAATTGCATAAAGGGAAGCTCGGAATGTGCGTTATTCATATGTCAAACCACATTGGCCATAGGAAAGCTAGGCTCTTATAATTTACTCTATTGCCAACAAAAACAATAGTCAAAATGGCACATAATCCAACCCTAGGTTCTGCCATATAGCTTTTAAAGTGCCAAATCATGAAATCTAACTTTTAAAGATGACAATGCAGATCATATGTTTAAAATTGTGGAGAGCCTACCACCCAATAGCTCAGATTGCCCATGCCATTAGTTTGGCATTCAACGTGAATCCGGCTTTATGCAGTTTTCATAGGGGATTAAGTTATTTATAGGACATGGAAATAGTTGACTTTGACACGGAAGTACAGGACTATGTGTCACTTTGGGGTTTTTCAACAAACATATATAGAGCTTAAATTTTTCTGTTGGCAGATGTTGGAAGATATAGAGGGATGAGTGCTTGTGTCAGTGCAGCAAGGTTTATGCAAAGAACACAATAATTTTGCCTAGTTGACATCATCACCATATGATGAGATGATAAGGGGAATAAACATTATAAAGCATGTAAGCAGTATTGATGTAATGTAGTTTATAGGATGGTGTTATCACAAACTACTATGTAAGCCTACATATTATATCTGGTCTTACCTTCCACAATGCAAAATCAGCAGGATTCTTCTTTCTCGAGTCTACAGCAACTCGCTCACCAGCTCGATTATCTTCCAACTTCCTACCAGATAATTTTCCATATTCCATGGATTTGTCTACAGAGAAGTAGATATCCTCATCAACTGTGTAGGCATATCCATTGTCAAGAATCTGCTTACCACATAACATGAAATGAGAACTTGGAATATACATAATTGCATTCAGAACATCACCATGGATGCATGCTTAGATCAAATTGCATTACATTCCAAGATTATAGTCCTTCAAAAAATGCAAAAATACCAAATACATATTTCAAATTCAATTATCATCACCCAATTTATCAAAAAATACCTGCTTAATCATGTCAATTATTTGGGGCATGTGAGCGGAAACCCGTGGCTCAAAAGACGGAGGCAGGCAATGAAGAGAGGCCATGTCATGCTGAAATTCTTCACAGAAGCGTCTGCTCAAACTGATTGGGTCTTCTCCCAAATCATTGGCTCGAGCAATTATCTACAGTATTTTGAAAAGTGCAACTCAGCTATCCTGTAATGCCAAATATGAAAGAAAATGTAGTTGGAACCCAACTCTTCAAACGGCGTAACACTAAATGCTTTAATGTGATTGCGACTTTATGTATCTATATGCATTCCAATCTCAAGGAAAGCAACAAAACAACGCAAGGCTAATTTTTTGTTTTTAAAAAACCAAACACACAAGCATAAAAATATGACTAACCTTGTCATCAACATCGGTAAAATTTCGAACATAACACACTTCATATCCCAAATGATTCAGATATCTGAGAAAATGTTCCAATTTCAGAAAAAAAAAAAGGACCATTGAAACCCATAATTACAAATGGCAGCAGTGATACCTGTAGAGAACATCGAAGGTGACATAAACGCGAGCATGTCCAATATGGCTAAGGTCATAAGCGGTCACGCCACAAACGTACATGCCAACTTTACCCTCGACATTGGGAGTAAACAACTCTTTGCTTCTACTCATTGTGTTGTGGAGGCAGAGGTCCGACGAGGTCACGGAACCTTTGCCACCGTGATGCGCTAAAGAAGTGAGTAGCCTTCTCTTGCGGCAAACGGATAGGAAGGAGGAAGAGGATTGGGTCCTCAGGAATCGAGAGGAGGAGGAGCGTAGGGTTGGGATAGGAGTAGTAGAGAAGGTGACCGAGATAAGAGAGACTCTCCACCACTTCAACGCACTTCCCATTTCACCTTTGTATTCTTTCCACTCTCTCCGATGTTCACTTCATTTTGCGAATCGTCCCTTTCTTTTCCACATCTATGTATTAAAATATAATTAAATAACATAAAAGAGACGAATTAAATAATTTTTAAAAAATCTCTTCATTTTTAAAATTTGAAAACTTTTTGTAAATCTCTTTATTTTTAATTTTTTTTCAAAATATTATTGTAATCTTAAATTTTTATTAAAAAATAACAACAAAACACTTACAACATAAATAGAATATGTAAATCAATCAAATATTGTGATTACAACAACTCAACTCACTTATTAAACCTTATTTCAATTAATTAAACTCAACTATAATAAATTCTTACTTTGAATTGAGCTTAAGAGTTGGGTTAATTTAATAATAATATTATTATTATTAATAATTTAAGTTTAACCCATACACTTAAACACTTTATTATTATTATTATTATTATTATTATTATTATTATTATTTGTTATTATTATTATTATTATTATTTGTTATTATTATTGTTGTTGTTGTTGTTGTTATAGGTCATTTAGAAACATTCTAGTTTTGCGCTCGTCCTTCTCTGCTTTAACCCAGAAACTCCTGTATTTACCTCCTCCTAATTGCTCCCCCCTTTTCTTCTCTGAAACAGATAGGGGCATGTAGGTCCCCTTTTTTTTTCCTCTGCACTCTTGCTTTTGACTAGTTACCTGTTTTGGTAACAACTTTTTGAAAATTTCTTTACAGCTTTGAACAATTATCCTTACCCAATTCTGAACATTATGTAGACCCCTGAAGCTCTAGCCTTTTATGTAGAATCACCAATCGAATTTCCCTTGCTACACTCCTGTAACCATGCTCTTAATTGTAACTCTAAGGCAGCTGAGATGGGCTCTTCTTCCTCCTCTAAAGCTAAGAAAAGTTGGAAGTCGGTGATTGCTATGGACGAAGGCTTAACACCTCATTACTCCTCGGCCCCCTCCCCAAAGAAGAAATGGGTAGAGTCATTGTCTCTCCTGGTTTGGAAGTTCCTAACAAGGAGCAAGAACTTGGGAAGCTTCTCTGGTGGGTTTCTTTTGGGAGAGGAGACCCCCATTTTCAATGCTGCAAAATTGGACAAACAACGTCTAAAGTCGGTGATTGCTATGGACGAAGGCTTAACACCTCATTACTCCTCGGCCCCCTCCCCAAAGAAGAAATGGGTAGAGTCATTGTCTCTCCTGGTTTGGAAGTTCCTAACAAGGAGCAAGAACTTGGGAAGCTTCTCTGGTGGGTTTCTTTTGGGAGAGGAGACCCCCATTTTCAATGCTGCAAAATTGGACAAACAACGTCTATAAAAACAAAGGTTTGGTACAAGTCTTACTAGTTGATAAAAACTTAGCTCGCTTTACCTTACCTTTAAATCTCAGGCTTTTAAAGTCTTGGAAGAAGGCCCCTAGCATGTGATGAATCTCCCACTGTTTCTCTAAAGCTGGCAACCGGGGTTCCATGCTAAAGCAGAAAAACACAAGTCAATTTCTTTGTGAATTAACCTATACAATGTCCCCTTGGAATAGTGAACTATAAAGGGACAAAGTGTGATTGCAAGCTACTTAGGGCAACCTTTATGTATAGATGAAAATACAACAAAAAAGAAGAAGACTAGATTATGCTCATATGTGTATTAATATCGATATCTCCAAGAATTTACGAGATCAAATACCTATTATGAGATTATGATTAAATGGGATAGTATATGAAAACAATAGAGCAGAGGACTACCATTGGAAACCTTCTTTGAAACCACAAGATAAGAGGTGGATTTCAATTGGGAAAATATTTATAAAAAAAAAGGAATTATATAGAATTGATAGGAATAGAGTAGAAGGATAAAAAGTAAATGACGAGATTAACCTAAGCTATAAAGTAACTAAAGAGGTTTCAGCTCTATCTAATTCAAATAAGCCACTTTAGCCTAAGGAGAAATAAAAAACAAGCATTACTAGTGATGATCCAATGGAGGAAAAGATGCCCCCCACCCCAATAGGGAGATTAGTGGGATCTTAACTAGAAGGAAAGAGAGCTAAAAAACTCCCCTTAAATCTCAAGCCATGTTGGGGAAAATGAACACAAACAATTCACCAATGTCAAAAGGAGGAAAGCTACTAGGCGGAGGTAAAGTCTCTAAGGCCACTTCATTATGATTAGAATATGGAATGTTAGGGGCCTTAATTTCCTAAAAAACTTTTAGCTTTAAGGGATAATTATAGTGGGATTGATCTAAGGATTACAGATGTTGAGGTTTTGGAAATGGAGATGTAGGTTATACACATGAGGTGACATTTTATTTAGGAGAATACTTATATCCTTACCTCTGTGGTATATGGATCCAACCATGCTTTTAAGAGGAAGGATCTTTGGGGGAGTTTATTAAGTTTGAAAGAAGAATGGCAGGACCTTGGTTAATTACAAGTGACTTTAATTCCATTCTCTATAGAAAG
>JAOSBM010000008.1:15753925-15767191 GCA_027568955.1 Erythroxylum tenue
GGACGTAGCCCACGGTTTGGGGTGAACCAGTATAAAAATTACTGTGTCAAGCTCTCTTAACTCTCTTTATTTCGTTAGTGTGTTTTTTAATTTCGTACTTACGCAAAGTATTAAAAAGATTCGTTGTAAACGAAATTAATCATAATTCTGAATAGAACAAATTTTAATCCTCGAGAAGGGATTAACGAAAAAGTGACACAATTCAACCCCCTCCCCTTCTTGTGTGTTGATTATCTTAGTATTAACGTGTGATTAACTTCAGAAAGGTTGAATGAACCTTAAAGCCAACAACAATCTCCTTATAAACGAAAGAAGAGTCGAATACTTGATTGGTAATTTCAAATCTCAGAAAGAATTCAATAGTGATCAACTTACTATAAAGATTAGTTGTAAGAACATTTCCACTTGTTGTATGAACATTGCAATGATGAGGGCACCAAAATTAGGTGTAAACACTTTAAGGTTCAAAATGGTAATGTGAACCATAAAGATCAAATTGCCATGAAGATTAGCTGTAAGGGTTTACAATAGTGATCAAATTACTTTAAAGATTAGTTGTAAGGCCATTTTCACTTACCATATGAAAAATACATTGATAAGGGCACAATAATTAGGTGAAATCACCTTAGATTTTAGAATGGAATTATAACTTTAAACCAAGTGATTTAAAAGTCAATTCAAATCCAATACCTTCTTTATAAACTTCTAATGAATTTTAATATATAGGTACTATTGATAGTTTACATAGAAAAAACTTTCGTACTACAAGTAAATAGATCACAATTCATAATATAAAAGGTATCGTTCCCACGATGACTGATTAGTCACCTAGCAACTTGAATACACTTTGTCTAAGGTAATAAAAGATTGAATGGATTGAATTGAAATATTTTAACTGAAATTGAAAAATAACTAGTAGACCAAATAATTGAATAATTGAAGCTAGCAATAAGAATGAAGTTGATCAATAATGGAAATTTAGGGGTTATTTCATCCTTATTTTTTCTTCCTTTTATCTTGTTGATTCAATTAAGCTTGGTCCAGATATCCTAAGGTTTTGATTACCATCTCTCGAGATCTAATTAAGTAATGCCATTTGAAATAGATAATAATAGAATTACAACATCTCGATTCACTTCTAACTATTCAATTGGATTTGAATCAATCCTAAAGATAATTAACTCACAATTAAGATCTCTCTTCATTTGTTTATTAATATGATATTTTTAAGTCTATTAAGTTTCCAAATCTCGTTACAAACCTTAACACATGTAACTTGATTCAATCTCTAGATTTCTTATTAAGTATAAATATAATAAATATCATAAAGCATTAATATATATTCAATTCAACAAGAATAAAGTTTAACAAAAATATCAAGAATAATCCATAAGTTGGATTTAGAAATTTATATTCATGTTCAACATCCTACTAATCCAAATTGACATCCAAGAAAATGAAAATATAAGAAGAGAAAAGAAAGAATTTTTTTATCTTGATCTAGGAATTCTGGAGGTAATCTTGATGTCTCCACTTTAATCTCTTTAATTATGATGCGTAGCCTCCTTTTTGGTGTTTTTCTTTTCCTTAATTACTTCTTGATCATTCTAGGGCTTCCCCATTTATTTTGGTTCCAAAAATAGCCCCAAATCGTCAAAAGTATAAAAAACTTGCGAGCTAAAAAAGCTTTGCATGATTGTGCATCCCTATACAGATTATCATGTATGATCATGCATCTTCCTATTCTTCAAGTCCTTCATCCTTTACTTCAATTTTTCTTGTTTCTACTCACTAACAAACACATCAAACAACCTTTGAAACATAATATTAAGATCAAATTCTTGCTCTAAAACAATCAAACAATTAAAACATATAAAAAACAATAACAATAATATAATTCTAAGTCCTAAAGACATGATTATCATCTAAGAAAATACTTAAAAACACACTTAAACATCTAGAAACAAACTATAATATACAGCTATCAACATCCCCACACATATATCTTTTCTTGTCTCCAAGAAAACTAAAACCATAAACAAACATAACAAAAACGTACAGACACACAATCATACATAAATTCAATAATGGTATAATGGCATCAAATCCTATGGAATTAACTTAACCTCAAACATCAACTACTTAAAAAGTTCTAACACACTATCTTATTCCGTTCATGTTTAAGTGCTTTGATTTGAATATACATATCAATCAAAATATTGACACCTTATTCATACACCTATGACACTTGTAAGCAAGCACTTATTGTTAAGTGAAAATGACTTCACGTCTAATAATTTTGGTGACAATCAAATAATAATAATATTAGAAATGAATGAATTGTTTTGATAAGTGTGTTAAGCGTGCAGCAAAACACAGAAGGAAGAAAACACAGAAGAAAAAAACACAGAAGGAAGAAAACACAGAAGGAAGAAAACGCAGTTAGAGACGAAGGCTATAAATACAAGTCGTATTCGAAGACTGATCAAGTTTTGAATTTTAAGCTTTCAAGCTATTGCTTACATAAAAAAATTCTGTATTCTTTGTACGAAACACGAGAGCAATCTTTATTGTAACAAAGCTCGCAATATCTTTCTAGTGAGAGAAAGGAAAAGCTGAAAGCCTGAAGAGGCTAGTAGAGTGAAAATAATACTTTGTGTAAAAGACCCGAAGAGGCTCTGTGAGGGAAAGAATACTTGTAACTTTGGAGAAGTTTAGTGAAATCTCAGAAGAATTATGAGGACTGAATGTAGCCCAAGGTTTTGGCTGAACCAAGATAAAATCGTTGTGTCTACCTTCTAACTCTCTACTTTAATTTCTATTGTTTTTATAAAGTATATAGAAGTTACTTGCAATTTAATCACGTAGATACTTTCGTATAACATTTGTGATATTCACTTAATAGCTTTGAAAAAGATAGTTTTCAAAGAAATATCAAAGGGGCTTGTATTCACGAAAAGAATACACAATTCAACCCCCCCCCCTTCTTGTGCATTTTGTATATTGTACGTAAAGTCTATACTAACAATTGATTTACTTCACTTATTATTATTAATTAATTAAAAAAGGTAAACTATCACCATGTAACTCTTCATGAAAATTCTTGCTATTCTTAAAAGATTAGTAGGTTTAATTTTATTGCAAGCACTATCCTTTTAGACTTTCTTTAACGATCACGTAGTCTTTTGACTCGAAGGCTAACATCTTGTCATGAATGTCTTCTGGTTACTCAACTAGGTTATGTTTTTTATTTAGCTTAATTGGAGTGTCATTCTAGCCTTTTGACTTGAAGACAAATATCTTGTCTTGAATGCCCCCAGTTATTCAACTATATCATAACTCTCAACTAGATACCAACTCTGTTTTTAACCCAATTTTCTTTAAAAGGGCTAAAGAAATAGAAAATTTTAACATAATTTTTTTTCAATTTCTTAGCTTACCTCATTTCTTTTTAGTCAATCACTCTCATGAAAGGTTACTAATGAAGCCTACCAATTTAAATTAATTTAATTATAAATGAATCCAAATAAATGTCATAAAGTAAAAGAATAGGTGTCATATCATAATTAACATGTATATTCATTCCAAAGAAACTTAAAACACAAAATTAATAAGTTAATATGCCTTTACAATTTAAATGACCATGTTCAAAAGTAAACAAATTATGTACAATTTATGATATTGAAACAATGCACACGTCATGCAACAAAATGTTTATATAATGTCAATCTAATAAAAAATTAACACAATGTAAATGTAAAATTCACACACAACCCTACAATTGAACAACACATTGTCCTTAATATAGAAATGGAAACAATAAAAATAAAGATAAATAAAAATAAATAAAAATAAAAATAAGAACAAGATTACTTATGGAGATGCAGGTGGTGATTGTGTAGGAGATGGAATTTGGACACCTTAGTTAACAAAAAATTTTAACAATTTCTTTGTCTAATATCATTGATGGTGCACAACCTCGTTTAGCTGTGCCTCTATGATGTCTAGACGACCCTCTAGTCGCTTTTTATTCTCGTTTATAGAACTTTTTCCCAGCCTTTTTCCTCCTCCTTGAATTCATCACTTGATGAGACTTGTTGGTGTTGTTATAAAGGTGCAGAACTAGAACTTACTTATTATGTCCAGTGTTTAACTTTTGATTTAGAGTTGATATCTCAGAGTTCCATCAAACAACACTTTAATATTTTTACTTTCCTCAAATCCATGTAATTTAAATGCTCAAGAAAAATATGGGTTAGTTCGTCAAGATTAACACTATGCAATTGAGCCAGGGCAAATACAAGAAAACCTATGCCTAAATAGCTACTTTTTTTATCCAGCAAAGTAACTATCGTTTGAAACATAGGGGTAGATGTGCAGACTTTAACCTTATTATCCATGCATCAAAGTACAAATAAATCCTTTTAGAGAACTTGTAACTTTGACTCTTAGCAAAAACAACATGAAATATGAATTATATGGTGACAAGTGTCCATGATTCTTAATAACATTATTAGGTGCATTCTGTGGATCAAGCACATCTAACCCCGTTAATTTTTCTAATACTTTTTAACATGAAAATTTTCATGTTTTTCACCAATGTTTGATTTTGGAAAACCAAATATTTCTTCTATGATATCATAATCCAAATTATAAGGTTTTCATCACAATAAAAAAAATTATCTAACTTACGTAACTTATAGTTTAAACTAGTGTAAAATTCAAGGATCAAGTCTTTAAACACAAGATAATCACAACGTATAAATTTACCCTATTGAATTATAGCACTCAAAGAATTAACTTTTCCTTTCAAATCTAAATCTTCTAAAATTGAAAAATCAAAACATCTAGGTGTAATAATTATTATGAAGGTTTTGTAATTATTTACCTTCTTCTTGAGAGAAGATCGGAAAAAGAACTCCAAAATCCTCGGCTAAATCACCCACACCATGACCCAACACCTTCGCTTTTCCTTTGGGATTTGAGTGTTTTGAAAAAAATTTTAATTCTTGGAGACATGATGTGTTGGACCCCGTTTTCGGAGCCCAACATCCGAAGTCAAAAACCTTGTGCTTATTACCCTGTAGGGTCGTTAGTCATCCTTCACAAGAGTGGCATGCCCACACCAATCAGTTAACAAAATCAAATTTTGAGTTCTTCAAAGAAATGGTAGCTCTAAGTCTCTAGTTTGTTTTGAAGCAAGAATCATCCTAATCGGAGCTCTATAGGTCAAGATATGCTTAAAAAGCCTAAGCATGTTCATACCCCAGCTATGCTCTCCCAACCGACCTCTCACTTACTATAATGTAAACTTTCTCAAAACAACTCGAAAAGATACAATTTTTCATGGAGAGATAGTAAAAGATGTTAGGAATTCATTGCTTCAAGAATCACTTTATTTGGAGGTCGGATGAGGAAGTTATGCCTGAAAGAATCAAACACGTTTATAGCTTCAATCAATTTGTAACTATCTTGGCACGATTGCCATAACTTTCAATCTAGATGTCGGATTGAGTTCGTTTTTAGACTATTTGAAAGAAGACTTCTAGATCTAAAAAATCGCAATTCCTTGAAGCTGTCCCATGAATGTCCATTTAACGGACATCCATGTTCGTTTAACAGACATTTGTCGGGGTTAGGAGCCAAATTGGCCCGAGAAGGTCCATTTAATGGACATCCATGTCTGTTAAACGGACATTGGTGAGGCTGGGGCCATTTTTGATCTGAAAAGGGGGTTCCCCAAACCCCTCCAAAGCTCTTCCAATGCTTCCTACATCCAATCTAACTTCATATTCACTCAATATCTTCCCAAATTTAACTCTTCTAGTGCTAAATCACTTCATAACAACTCAAACACCAAATTTATCTTACAACATTCTCAATTCCCAACTCATTTGGTTCATCAAAACCAAAACTTTCTATCATTCATCATAGTTGTCTCATACACAAATCCTATGCAACATCATAACTTGTAACAATCATATCTCTTAACTCCGACATCCAAAAATCGCATACTTTATAGCGTTGGAAAGCTAGAAGGACCAGCTACAACTTCTATGAAGACAACTTGGTCAAATTCACCCTAGATTAGTGCAGTTTTTCTCTCAAAGCCAGAACACAAATTCTACCCACTTAGAATTTGCAATGCAAAAACATGAAATGCCATAAGCAACCATAATGTATACATATTTCATTCACATCAAAATAAGAGTTTTACAACGCTTTAGTGGGCATTTTGAGCCACCTTACAACATAATTCAAAATACAAATGTTACAAGAAATACAATTTTTTCAAAATGCAACTAAAGCATCGTTTTACAAAATCTAGCTTCAAAAGAACAAAATATGCAAGTTGGAGTGATGCCTTGATGATTGACTCGATCACTCGAAATGTTGCTCATCGCCTACGGATGGGAAGGAATGGGGGTGAGCTTAACGCCTGTGGGTAACAGTTTTATAACGAGAAACAGGCAAAACCCTTGAATTATTCATTTCATAGCAAAATTCACATTGAAATCCATGCAATATATATTTCCCAAATTCACAACTTATCAAGCAATTCATAACATCAAACATAATGAATTAATCAAGTTTGTCACAAATACATATAAACACATCGGAATGGTTTGGGTGGATCCAAAAATAGAACGTACTACACATTTCCGCATAGTTGTCTGGTGTAGTCGTGAACTTAGGAGAGTCTATGAAGGAGCTCCATGCCACTAGCGGGTAGGCGGGAGAAGCCTTTTGACAAGTGCACTTGACTTAACTTAGGGGACTACCACAAACCCACATAACATGTAGTTCATGACTTGAAAACCAATTGCCCAAATGGCACATTTCTAAAACTTGTTTGTCATGCACATGGCATACTTCATATGCATTCACATCAACATTTCACAATTCACCAATCTCATTCCTATATCAAGCATAAACCATCGACATTTCACAATTCACCAACCACATTCCTATATCAAGCATAAACCATCGACATTTCACAATTCACCAACCACATTCCTATATCAAGCATAAAAGTCATTTTTTAACACATTCAAAAGCAACAATTACAACAATTATGAAGCAATTAGAATTTATTCCCAAAATTCACAAACAACATATGGAACATTCTCAAGCATTTAGAAAATAATAAATACACATCTATAGGGTAGTTGGAAAATCATTAAATTCCATTTATTTGAAGAAAATTTATGGCTCATTAACTCAATTATAAAAATGTAACCCACCTTAGTTTCCTTGCTTGAAAACTTGCTCAAATGTGTCTCTTCTCTTGCTCCTCTTGCCTCTCTAGATTTTCTTCAACATTTACAAAAATCTCAAATCAATAGACATTCAAATTGAAAAAACCCAAAGAACCAAATGCATGAAATTGATCCTAGAATACTCATACCCATGCATTTCCTAAGCTCTTTGAACCAAAATCCCTTCTAAAAATCCAAGGATTAAACACAAACTTACCTTGAATCTTCACCAAACAATTTGTTTCTTGGCTTTAATGGAAGCTCTAATCCTTCTCTTCCTCTTTCCTTCTTGAACAAACTTCAAAATCACTCCTTAAGACCATGAAAAATCAAGACCTAGCTTAGCCTTCTTTCTCTCCTCTCTTTCCCTCTCCAACGACACTCTCTCCCTCTTCTCCTTCTAATTTTCGTTTTTCCCTCTTCAATGCAAGACAAGTCTTCTTTCTTTCTTTTAATGAAGGTAAAATGACCAACTTGCCCTTCCTTCAATGCCTTAAAACTTTATAACTTAAGTGATCTTCCAACAATGCCCCTTATACATACTTACCACCCTAACACTTAATTCAATTTACCTACATCATATTATCTTACTCACATTAGTATGCTAATTAATCCCAACATAAATTAACCTAGCAATACCCCAAAATTACTTTAAATCAAGCTTAATAAAAAAAAATTCCGGGGCTAACATGATGGAGAGTGAGACCTACAAACTTAACCAAGAAATCATAACAAAAACACAATAGAGAGCCAAAAATGTAGGAGAGAGAAAAAGCAGAAAAAATCTTGCAAAACCACTAAAAGATTTTTTTAGGATGGGAATCACTAGATTTTTATGGGAATAATGTTAATATAGAAGAAATATGAAAGAAAAGATTGAAATTTAAGAGAGGCTTGAGAGAAATAAGAAGTTATGGAGGTGGGTTGCTACCTAGAGATAGAAGGTGAGAGGTAGAAGAAGAGAAAATACTATTTATATGGTTAGGTTTCGGGGGAAGGATAAAAGAGGGCTTGCTTGATTGTGCATGCGGTGCACGATCGTGTAATTGGGTAAGGGCGTTTGTCACGATTGTGTATGTCATGAACCCCCTCTAAAATTTGCACGTTTTACACCATTTTCCTCGTACATCCTTCAGAATTTGTTCCATAACCTATATCACCTTTCCAAATATAATATTCATCAATCAAAATCACTCCAAAAATAAGAAAATAATAAACTCACATGCAAAAAGTTACTAAAAAACTAACTAACAACACATTCTAACAAATGAAATAGGAAAAAAATAAAACCTATTACAATTCTTGGGTTGCCTCCTAAGTAGCGTTTGATTAATAGTTTGACATACCCTTTATGTCTACCATTAGTCTGGGTTTATAATTAGTGGCTTGCTTCCATCCATTTCCCCCATAGCAGTTTAGTAGCTTATAAATAACTCATATGTTGTAAGATAATAAGAAGGACATAATTGATCAAATTAAGAAATCCAAGAGATTCTATTAATGTCCTTTTCCAAAACTATTTGTCAATAAAATAAGTAATGATGAAACTCCTTGAATCTTTAGTTAACTCCAATAGTTTGTCCTGTAGGAAGGTGAATTGCTTTTTTTCTTTCACAACCACCTTTGCCCACTCTTTTACTTTCTCTTTTTGAACAGAGACTTCCTTCTCTTCTTCAACCTATATTTTCTCTTTCCTTTGTTCTTCTTTCTCTTCTTGAATAGCGACTTCATTTTTGTCATCAACCTTGGTCTCCTCTTCTCTCTGGGGCATTAATAAGTTCTAATAATATGTTGTATCTGAATCAGTATCAATATGCTCACCTGGTGTATTATAAGGCTAGTTTTGTAGGCAGTATGGATTGTTCCACATATAATCTGGTGCTTGACATTGATGATTGGAATGGCTACCCCCACAAATGTCACAACAAAACAAGGATATTAGTTGTCCTTTCATGCTACTGACAGCGCATCATAACACTAGTCAAAATAAAATAACTAGACTAACTACTATAGCAGTGGTGAGTCTAAGTCGATCCCACAGAGAGTGTGTGTAAAGTTGTTGAAATGAAATTAATTGGTGTTTAGGGAAAAGGGAGGGTTTTGGATTTTGGAAATAAGAAAATAAAATGGAACTAGACTAATAAAAGCAAATTAAAGAAAACATGCAAAAAATGATAAAAGTGAGAAATTTGGTAAGGACTCAATTCTTTGATTCAATCTCGGCCTATACTCTAATTAAACATATTTCATTGATTTGTTGTTCTTAAACCTCTCCTAGTAACTATTAATCGTGGGTTAATAATTAACCCAAAATTTTCCTTAGGTAGTGTTTAATCAAGATACGATCGTTAATTAAACCTAACCACCAAATAACCTAGGATACGATCTCTAGATTTAATTAAGTAGTAGCAATATGAATTAGAAAAATGGATTAATCAAGGCAGCAATCACATATGATGCGTCATTCATCCTAAGTTAATTTATCCCTAATGATTACGAATCATTAGTCGCTACATATGAATTTCAACATAATAATTACTTATTACATTGAAATTCTAGCAATGGGCTTGCAAATAAACGATTCAATGAATGCATTAAAATCATCTTTTCACAATACCAAATTCAATCAACACAAGATAACATAATCAAGTCCTAATGAGAGAAAGAAAAAACAAAAATAGTGAAATACAATTAACCCAGGTCGTCGGTGTCGATGTCACCTCCGAACCAGCATCGAAACATCTAACCCTCCATAGGTCTATCCCAAGAAAATGCTTCAGCCCCCATGAAAATTGTCCCAGCCGAAAACCGCCTTTAGCTCTCTTATGTTGCGCCTCCCTTTATTCTCTAACGCAAGCTACTGCTATTGTTCTATTTGATTTGACAAATTGATTTGTTGGTCCATCTTATTATTCACTCCTCTTTTAAACCCTCCTCTCTATTATGCTGCTATACGTTTTAAGCAAAAAAATGCTCCCTACGTCTGCGTTAAACACAGACGCAGACATGAGACATCTGCGTTTTGGTCTTCCTTCTAGCAGCCACCTGAACGTTGTCATTTACAACCCTAGCTGCTGTGTTTCTGCGTTGTCGTTTCCTTTATGCTTCTCTTTAGCTGATGTCGTTTTCCTTTGGCTATGCTGCATTTTGATCCTTCTTTGGCTGTGCTGCATTTTCCTGCTTCATTTGCTGTCATTTTGATACTTGCCTTTATCCACCTACTACAGTCGTGAGCATGATTGTCCATTAATTAAATTAATACCATGCATAATCCATGCAGCCCTCGTTCTTCTTCTTTGTGTTTCCATTTTCTTGCCTTTTAATTTTCTTCTTCTTGCTCCATGAAGACAAGTAAAAATTAATCTTCAAAAAATGGCCCAAATATCATTCTTTCGACTCGCTTTAACTTCTTCGCTTCCGAATTGTGCCTAAAATTACATATGAGTCAAAGTGAGTATCTTAAGCAATTTTATGTCCGTAATCGCTAAGTGTTATGAAATAATTAAATAATCAATTAAGCACCTATCAATTTCCCCACACTTAACTTTTGGTTGTCCTCGAGCAAAACATTAAAATTAAGCTCAAAGACCAAAACCATTTACTCAATTCCCATATGTTCCGAGAATATATAATCATAAGCAAAGATGAATGACTTTTAAAAATCATAGCAAGAAGTCAACATTTCAAGCTTTTACTCATAATCAATCAACATTCATCATCTTCAAAAACTGAGCAATCTAATGGTCGACTCAAAAAATGTGTTTAACTAAAAATATGTCCACGGGTACACTCATCACCGTTCATGATCATGACAACCTACAACTTTGCATATCGTTTCATTTCTCCACCACTAAAGGTCACATGCAAAATCATGGATCAAAGGACTTTTCAAGGTTGTAATATGGGAAAGGTAAAGTGAGATGTATATGGAAAGTAGCATAAAAGTCATCAAAGCTAGTGAAACAAACGTAACACTCAATGTGACATCAAGTGCACAAGTTACCACTCATCAAAACTGGGTACTGTCAACTATGACGAATGCAACACTTATATTTCACAACTCATTTCAGCTCTCATACATAAACCACATGAAGCATATACCGATCCGAAGGAATCACTCATACAATTTATGCCAACAATACATTGAAACCATAAGAGTGAACCTTCCAAGCCAACATCTACCTCATATCCAACATACTCAAATAACACATTCATTACAACTCTAGGAAGATGCATTAATTATGAATAACTTTGCAAAATTATATACAGTTTCTCCTTGATAAATTTATTTAAACAAAAAAAATTTCATTCTGTTTCTTTTTCATTTTCTTTTCTTTTCTTTTCTTGTGCTTTTCTCTTTTCTTTCTTTCATTTCCTTTCTTTTTGTTTTACGTTAAAAGAAGCTACATTAACATAGGAATTTCAATTGTAAGACATAACAAAACATCCCAACATTAACCAACCCACACACATGTACACCCCCACACTTAGAATTTTGTATATCCACAAACTCAACAATCACAAATGTTCCACTAGCTTTATGGCTTGGGTATAGGGATGGCAATGAGTAGGGTTCAGTTCGGGTATTACTCTACCCATATCCATATCCATTTTTTATGACTCAACCGATATCTATATCCATATCCATCGGTTTTTACGATTTTCTACCCATATCTAAATCCATTGGATTGTTCGGATTTTTGGATATCCATCGGGTTGTATAGCACATAAAAATATAATTTATAAATATTAAATATAAAGAGCAGATTTATGCGAATGTTCTAAATCAAAATTACTTTAATAATAATACGTCAAGATTTTGATTTGTATGTTTTAAAAAAACCATAAACTTGGAATAATAAAAATCATAATGTCTAGTGCAAAGACAACATATATTTTTCATAATCAAGAACTGGAACAAAGACTGAAATATCTGAAGCTTCAAATTATCTTAGTGTGAACTCCACAACATTCAAAACTCCATCTCCATATCATTTGCATTATTATCAACCTATAAACAAATAAAATATGATGAAAAAGGTGAGGACTGAGGAGTAAAGTGGAGATTTTAAAGCTGCTTCTTTTCAGAAAATATTAATATTTTATTATATTTAACCATAAATATTCAAAAAAAATAGAGTTAATAAAAGACGGGTAGGGTATGGGTATCCATCGGTTTGGGTTGTCACTAGACCCATATCCAAATCCATATCCACATCCATTTTTCAGCATCCATTTAAAATCCATTTTTAGCCTCCATATCCATTTTTTTGGGTCGGGTAGTGTGGATATTGATCGGGATGAAAACCCACTGCCATCCTTACTTGGGTAGGACATTTGGTTAAGTATAAAGTATGCAATACGGTTAATACAAAAAGAAAGTCTAATAAGGCTCAAACAGGGATTATTAAAAAGGAAAATCATATAATGGGTAGGCTATTTGGCTAATGTGGTTTGGAACAACAAAGAATGCTTAATCATATCCATGTTAATACATGTGATAAAAATGTGGTCTCGAATAGAAATTCAAGGCAAAATCGGATAGGACCTTAGTTGGTCATCATCCTTATTCAACGTCTTCCCTATCCTCAGATTCTCAATCTCGACTGAGTTCATACACTACAAAAAGATCTCAAATGTCTCTTCGCTTTTTTTCCTCATTTAATTCCTTCAATCTACTATGTAAAGGTGAAGAGTCATTCTCAACAATAAAATGGAACTTAGTACTTACCTTCGAGCTAAAAGATATGTCTTTTTCTGCCTCGAGCTACTCCTCAACTTCTTCTTCACATGCAATTCCTTGAGTATTGCTCTCAAAATTCTCAAGCTCCTCGTCACTTTGTAAATTTTCCGTACAAACTTCCTGCAGGACCCCATTCCCAGAGTCTGGCTGAACAGTGCTGGATCCCGTTCTCGGGACCCTACGATCTAAAACAGAATCACAATCGAAGAACTTTGGGCCCGAGTCCCGACCCCCAAGGCTAAACCCGGGGTGCCCCGTCGGGAC
>JAOSBM010000008.1:15799567-15810629 GCA_027568955.1 Erythroxylum tenue
AGCTTAGGTAGAGGACGTAGGTCTTAGCACCGAACCTCTATAAAAACAGTGTTTGCCCTTCTTCTCTACTATTTACTTTTAATTTTAATTAAATTGGTTTTGTGTGAATTGACTTCTGATATTCTTGTAGAATTCCGCGATAAAGTTTAAAGATCTATTCATCCCCCCCTTCTAGATCGTTTACAATTGTAAGCCTTAAAGTATTGAAGTGAGCAAGCAATACCAAGGATTATTCAAGATGTAAAGGTCTTTAGGATATGGTCACTTACCTTTGATTGATTTAAACAGAATCGTGGTTACTGTTGACCTTCAAGAAAGATTGTAATAGGGTTACTCTTTACTAGGATAAACATAGATTGTTGTAAGAAGGTTTCTCTTCAACTAATTGAAGGAAGACTTTAGTGAAATCCTAATTGAGCCTTGAGGAATGGATGTAGGTAAAGTTTGTTTGTTAAATCACTATAAATTTAGTTTCTAGCCTCCCTTCCTCACTCTCTTTACCTTACTCTTGTTTGTTTGATTGCACTTGATGTTATTGTCATTCCATACTATCATTCTATTTCAACTTGATTAAGTCACATTTTTAAGTAGCAAAAGGATTTTTAAATTCATCAGCACTTAATTTACTTCTCTCTTGAGTGTCATTAAGGAACAACAGTAGGATTAATAAAAAAGAACTTCAATTAGATTAGAAAATATCATACATATAATACAAGTTTTAATGATATAAGATAGTAAAAGTTTTGAAGGGCATTTAGATAATGAGTCCAATAATGATGATTTATTATTAGAAGAAACTAGTCTTTCTAGATAATGATTGGCGAAGAAAAAAAAGATAAACAAATTTATGTATTAACAAAAGATCAAAAATTTCACTTAAAAGGTATAAACCACATCCAAAGATCCCAATTACCAAAAGGTCAGTTTATTAAATTACAACAGTGTTTTGAAAACCTTAGCTAAAACTTGTAAAATTCTTCCTTTCTTACAACCTAACAAATATCCTTAATAAAGCTTAGAAAACAAAAAATTCTCAGATAACCCCTTTTAGTCTTTATCAACAAATTACTATGATTAAATAAGAATTATACCTTTTAAAAATGAAAAGAAGATAATGAAACAATCTAATAATTACTCTAAAACCAAAGAAAAAAACTCAAATGAAGAAGTTAATTATAACCTTAATCTAAACGGTAGTGAATTTTTTTCAATAGATTTTTTATTTATCTTAAATCAATAACTCCACAAAAATATTTGATCAGAATTATGTTTAAAATAGATGAATATTTTATAATTAATACCATTATCTTATTTGATACAAAAACACATTAAAATTTTATTAAAAAATGGTTAATTCCTATAAAATTATTACAAAAATTAAGAAAGAAGAGATCAAAAACTGCTAGAAATTTGAAATTAAAAAAAATGCAACTAATGCTGACATAAATTCCAGCGAATTTAGGATAAAAACATCATTTTTATAGTTGAAAACAATCATCATATAATAATTTCAGGAACGCCCTTTACAAACCTTGCAGAAGTATTTTGTTTGTCACAACTAGTAAAGATAACCAGTTGCACTACTCACATATTAAAAATGACATTATTAAGTTTAAAAAAAACAGAAGAGAAGGAAAAATAAAATTTCTATACTCCTTTCTTTTCAAACCAGATCTTTTGATTAAAAGCCTTAGGCTTTGTTTTACAGAATCATCACCAATATATTTCCACGCTTACCCTTGCAATGGTGGGTGGATGACGAGATAAAGAACCCCATATACATGTTCTAAAAACCAATATCCAGTCAAGATGCTGGAGAGAGGGCCAAAAGAATCAGAATTAAAGAAGTCCGGGTTTTTCACCGCTTGCTATAGCCCTAACTTTCTGGAGAACCAATCTGATAGGTTAGCTATTACGAATCCTGCAAATACCTGCAACCATGCATCCATGGAATCCAAGGATTCGAAGATCAGTAGGACAAATTAAGACATCTGATACTTGTTGCTAAACCATTAGGACTTGGTAGAATATCAAAGTTCTTGAATAAAGAGTATATAGATGTAGGAAGGTCCTCCAACTACATGTCAAAAAACACAGTATACTTATGAAAATGCCATCACCTGAGCAGAGCCAAGAATGTATATTGCAGAATAATGCCGGCCATGAATCACCATATCAGCTACCATAGCAAGAGGGATGGTGAGTGACATGCCCAAAGTGGCAACCAATGGGGTCGTCCATACGACACATAATGCCCTAGGAAGATATGAGATTGTTAGGGCATGGTTACTATGGTTATTGCATCTATCGCAATAACATCAAAAGGTTACTTTTAATTTACCAAAAGTAATCTGAGAGGACGCTTCCAACAAAGCCATTTGCAAGAACGACTTCATCCATTTTGGCCGTGTGTGGAATTGCAAACTTAGGTTCAATTCCCAAAGCTGTCAAAGGCAAAACTAAAAGGGAAGGGAAAAAGAGATGATTTAGATTGGCAAGCAGACACGTAAGACAAACCAAACTCAGGCAATAGTAAGCAAATAGTAGCGATTAGAATGAAACAGTTTGATTGCTTGCCAAAGGGGACCACGGTGAAAGAAAGGAAAAGAAAATCAATTAAGTCCATGTTCAACACTTCAACAGATTTGGAAAATGAGATTTAGAGGTCTAAAGCCCTAGCCACGAGTCGAAGCCCATGACCATATCTTTGTTTTGTACATAATAGTTATCCAGTCAAAGAAATAGGAGTAAGATGAAACGCTTTCCCTTCAGCCTCTGAATGACTAGTTTGTTCTACAGAACTATACTCCTACAACTCTACGAATCTAAAATAACATTTTCAGACAATAAATTAAACCATATGGAGCACTTACCCACCCACCACAAGGCTACAAGGGTAAACAATCCAATATATCCAAACAACTTTTGAACATCGGCCCTCTCTCCTTCTTCACCTGTAAGCTTTTTTAGCAGGACTGCAGCAATAATTCTATGTTGAGTTATCAGAATAATACAAGAACATCCCAAACTACCAAAAGAAGGGAATAACTTCATCATGAATGAATTGACAGTAAGACTACACGAACCTGTAAATAGCCCATATGACATGGCTGACAGAAGGCCAAAAAGGTCTCCAACAAGAGACCGTTTCCCATTTCTGAACACAGATATGAAACATCAAACTCAAATTTAAAGAGAATCCAAGCTATCATTATGAAGAATACAACAAAAACCATGGCTATCATACAAATAAATTGCCTGAAGAAAGAATTCATATGACAATGTCTGAAAACATTGACTGAACATTGCGAGTTCAAAAGAATTTTCAGAAAAAGATGCGGCATAAGATGCAAAAAAGCAAGGGAATGGGTTTCTTCGCCTTAAGCAATGCAAAGAAGTCAGATCAAAATCCTTTCTCACGAAATGGGCCAATGGTTTGTAGAGACCCATCAATAGGCGTTTATGCAGTGACTTGTTTCATTTCATACAGAACTAATTGACTAGGAAATAAAAAGTCAATATTGGGTAATATACTTACATTGAAGGGTTTAGTTGTGAATCGTCTGTAGCCCATGTTTTACCCATGGTAGTCAGTACAACACCAAACATGCTCACAAGGACAGCTATTATTTTTGCAGCATTTAGAGAATCTTGGCCCAGTAATCGACCAATAAAAAGTGTAAAAAGTCCTGAAGTTGATGACAATACTGTTGTGCTTGCAACACTTGTACGTGCAAGTGCAGCATTTGATAAATACTGCACAATACAAAAATCATAAACCAATGACTCTTAAAATTACAATAAACTTATCCAAGTACATTTAGCAAATAGCATATATGATCTCTAGAAGTCAATCTAATCTTAAAAGAGGAATATATCTCAGATATTGTTATAAATAAACTTATTTTGGCAATGAATGCCTCTTCAAAAGAAGAAAAAGAAGAACTCATGCTCCCAGCACACTCAGCAACTCCTGAGAACAGGTAAATGTATTCTTAAATATCCATACCACAGCATTGAAATAAACTTCAAAGTTCAGAAAAAAGTCTGATTGACAAAGAAACCTATACACACCAAATTCTTCATGCATGAAATTATTAACTGGTCAAGGATCTTAATGTGGTGGCGCACTAGCTAAATTTGATTTAACGCAACCGTGCATCAGTTAGGTGAATCCTATGCTCACAAATATAAAAACATGCAGAAGGACATCTAAGGAAGTGTTAAATGTCCTCCAAAATCTCAGTTCAACCAGACATTTCAACGGTAGAGCATGTTGAGGATTACAAGCATGAAAATGAATCTCAAATGCGTGCCACTGCCAAATTCATAAAAGCCTAAAAACCCTCTAGTGTTTGTCCAGACAATAATGAATAGAAAAGGTTTAAAACAGTTGAGCTTCGAAAGACAGCACCTTAATGATGCAGCTTCATAAAAGTTGAAAAAGGAAAGATGCTTCACTTTTCTGATTAACTTATTATGGCTTTCAATATTGTTGGTATTTTATAAATGGATAAATAATAGCATCATAAAGTGTTTTAGATATAAACAACAAAAAGATAATCCAGAATAAATTACCTCTGTTACAAACCAAATAGGGGCAATATAAAAGCCATATCTCGCAATTTCTTTGTTACTGAGCTCTTTCTCATGCTTCAAAACATTTACATCTTCTTTGTGTCTTGGAACCAATGACTCTTCTTCTTCAGTCAAAAAGTTTGCTTCACTGTCCTTTTTAGTAAAAGTTCCCTGAAGTTCCATTTCAAAGAGTTTCCGACTCAGAGGAGAGTTAAATCCATCAGAAGACTCGTTGATGTTTTCTGTGACTTTACCACTTTTTAAAGATTGCCGATTAAGTAGAGTGCATAGCCAATCTTTAAGGAATGCTATTGGGAGGTAAACTACCATAAGAGAAGCTCCAAGATATGTTACAGCAAATGGCTGCTTATAGTCTGTGAAGATATCCTGCAACACAGCGTGTAGGGACCATGTAATTTGGTGGAGAAGTAAACGGAAAACAATGCAACGTGAAGACGGAGATAGCAGATAAATAATACAACGTGATGATAAGTGCTTGATCATAATTTCATTTTTTGACATAGTTACTCCCTTGCCTTTACTTTTTACCCTATTTCTTTTGGAAGGCAAACAAGGTTTCAATAATTAACAGGAATAAGGAGAAGAGAAAGCCCTCATCTAGAAGACGCACCACACCTGATGTGCTGCAGCCCAGTTCTTTTCACGACTAATCCAATTCTTAGGATAAAAAGTATTACGTACGGAAATCATGACATAAAACTGCTTTTTATAGAAATTTATAGCAAGAACTTAACAACATGAAACTACTGATCGTAGCCAATGGGGATTGTCGATTACTAAAACCTGGGACTTAAATCCAAAATCAACAATGCGTAAAATACAGGCGCAGCAGGAACTGATGCAAATACAATAAGTTAGTTACTCGCAACTCAAATCTATAGGGTACAATTGAAAAATAAGAAAAACATACCTGGGTGACTTCTGCAGACAAGACCCATATAACAACAACAGTAAGCATCAAAAGCAAACCAGCCCTGTATCTCCAACTCATGGCGAACTAATCAAGAAACCCAGATAGGCAGATTACGTGAATTCTCTCAGATCTTAGCTCAAGGCCAGACTTTTGGGTTGTTAATTACTTGAAGATCTCGAAAGCTTGTGCTTCAAGGCTCAAGACCCTCGACTCGATCGCAAACCAGAAAACGAATAGAAGTTTGATTCTCTTGGCGATGAGCACGGAAGGATCTTTGCAAACGAAACGAGACAAGAATGCAAGCCAAGAGACCCTATAGTTAACGCTGAATGTATTCGAATTTCGAAGATGAAATTTCGGTTGTTATGTTAAGGAGTCTCCTTCTCTTACATACTCTCTCTTACGTGTCTTAAATTTTAGCTTTTTCACCAACTAACAATATATTTGTCATTTACTCGTAAAATATATTTTATTAACTATATATATATATTGACTAATGAAATCGACGAATACGAAATTACATCCTACTGTCCCTTTCAAAGAACGACTGCGATTTGCACTATACTTTTGTTGTTATAGTCGTTTCAAAATTTTTACTTTTCTTTTTTTTCATAAAAGTGAAGTGACTACATTTTTAAAATTATTGAAACGAAACGACCACGTTTTCATCTCACTGTTCATTTCATCATTAACTTAATTGCATTTATTCCTAAAAACACTTATTTAAGTATATATATACTAAAGACAAATGGATGGACAACCACGCATTTCTATCCCACCGTCCGTTTCATCCAACGCCTCTTATTCTTTACAATTTTCGCTCATCGTCACGCCTATGATTTATTAGTCACAATCTTACTTCTAACTTTTATTTCTTTTCTCTGTAACTGATATTACTTACTATAATTATTTCATGCACTTGCCCACACTTTTTCATCACCCATTATTATCAAAGCTTTGTGACTTATATTAATTATTAATTGTTAACTGTGATACTAACATAAGCGTGATATTATTATTAACTACTATATACTGATATAAGTATATATATTAGTCACTACTGAGCATTATTAATTGTTAATTATCATTAAGTACTATATACTAATATTATATATATATATATGAATTGCATATTCATGGTTATTATATTATCATTAAGCACTATATACTAATATTAAGTATATTATTATTAATTATAAGTACATTAAGAGTATATATACTAAGGACGATGTGATGGACGACCTCGCAATTCCATCCCACCGTTCCTTTCACCGACGGCTTGGTTTTTTAATTTTGTAATTATTATTTTGGACCGATTATGATCACGCTTTTTCATCCAGGTGTCTCATTCATCTAGCAGCTCTGATAATATTATCAATTAATAATAATAGTTATTTAATTATTTAGTTGTTAATTATGTTATTATTTTTAATTAATTGTCAATTATGTAATTATTAATTTTAATTATTATTAAGTATATCCTATTAAAGGCAAGGTTGTGAGTTGTTAAGTTACCATGGTATATGTTATTGTTCATTATTAAATATTTATTACTTATGTAATTATTGCTTATGAATTATTATTAAGTTTATAATATTGATTATTAATTCCTAATTATTAATAATTAATTATTACTTGAATATTAATTATTTTATTATTAATTATTAATTATTGTTAATTAATTGTCAATTATGAAATTATTTATTTTAATTATTATTAACTATATCTTATTACATGCACGCTTATGACTAAAGATATTAATAACTAATTTTTATTTAATTATTAATTAAGTAAATCCTTGCTAAGACTCGAATCTTCCAATTATTATTAAGTATACCGTGTATGTTATTATCAATTAATAATAATTACTAATTAGTTATTATTTATTTGTTAATTATGCTATTATTGCTTATAAAATATTGTTTATTATTAATTATTAACCATGCATTATTAATTATTTTTATTATTATTATATCATTAAATACTATATACTAATATTAAGTAGTCACAACCGTGCATTATTAATTGTTAATTATTATTAAGTATTATATATTAATATTAAGTATATATATAGCTCTTCACGGTTTTGACTAGTAAGTCACAACCGTGAATTGCATATTAATTATTATTATATTATTAAGTAATATATATTAATATTAAGTATATCAATTAATTATTAATTACTATTATTAAGTACTATATACTAATATTAAGTATATATATATATAGTTCTTCACGACATATATTTACTTTTTTATTTTTAATTAAATATTAATCAATTCATTCATTAAGGTCACAAGCGTGACTACATATTTACCTTTTTTAATTTGTTAAATAAATATTAATGAATGAATTCATTAAGGTCACAGACGATCTGACTTATTATTTATTTTTTCTTTTTTAAGTTATTAAATGTTATTTTTGACTTCAGTTATGATTGTCGTGCCTACATGTCGAAACATTGAAGCTCTTCTTTCACTCTCCTGTCCAAACATTGAAGCTCTTTTTATACCATGTTATGATTGTTTAACGCATTCAATAAATACGCTGCCAATTTATTAACTCTCTTTTATGAAGTAACCAATTAATAACTCAACTTTTTCTAAGAAATATCTCTGATTCTCTCTCCAATGTTCTCTCTTTTGGCAATAGTTTACCAACACAAGTCGAAGAATGGTTGTCACTAATTAATAACTCAACTCTTCCCAAGAAATGGTCTCAACTCCTCTCTTCTTGCGTCTCTCGCCCTTTCTCTTTCTACCTCTCTGCAACTTCCACAATATCTTTTCTCTCTTAACGTGTCTTAATCGAATGACACCTAATTTATTCCTATCATCCAACGACCGTAGTTTATTCTGAAATCATGAAACTCTCCCCAACTTTATGGATATCAACTTCTCTGTCATCTACTTTCTCGATCTCTCTTAAACATCTTCCTCTCTTTCATTTCTCTTTTCTACTGAACCTCCTCTTACTCTTAGATTGGAACTGTTTTCTAAAAAAGGATCAATATTAAACATAAAAATGCTCGTAGAAGGAGTCACCTGAGTTCAACGTAGCGCCTTCTACATGCATCTCGCAGTTTGGTACTTTTACCCATTCACGTCGATAGTAAAATTCAAAGTTTCTCTATATTTTCCGATCTCCCCTCACAAATACTACGACTTTTGTAAATTTGTAATCTATTTTAGGTGCTATTTTTGACGTTTTGTTTTTTTTTGGAATCGATAGATCTTAATATGTCTAAGAAATTTTCTGGAGGCGTCTACACACAAATATTTTACGATGAAACTCTTCCTATAAATATTGGTATCTCTTTTTGGTTGCTCTTCGTTTGAAGGGATTAGTTTGGTTTTGTTGGTTTGCGAATTCTTCGTAGGTTAGGTTTACATTGCGCGCACCTGCAACTGCATTTACTTTTTCTTTCAACAAAAGGCAACGGGACATCGAATTCAAGGGCTCTACTAACGAACAGAGGCAGAGGTGTCTCTCCTTTAAATTTTAGTTACATTTAGTTGTTCTTTTTTGTATGTATAATGTAGTTCTTTTGGTCCCATTAGTTACTCATTATGGACAATTTTCTATTGTAATTTTTTTGGACTTATGAAAGTATCTATAACTTTTCCTTTAGCATCAGATATTGATTTGTCTTGGATGACAATATGTTTATTTTTCTTTTTCAGACTACTATCTAATATATCAAGATTGGAAGCAAAGGTTGAGAGGCTTGAGCCGCAGATACAAGCCAAGAATAGGGAGATAATGACAATTACCCCAACAGTGAGTAACTTAGGGTTTTGCTATATGACATTCTGTTAACTAGAATGCTTGATTGGTTTGTTCATATTCACTAAATGTTGTTGTGTGATTAGGAAGCCAAAGCTACTGTTGCTTTTAAGGCCCAAATTGAAAAGTTTCAATAGGAGCAACATAAATTTCAAAAGATGGTTCTCGGTAATCAGTTTGGGGACAATTAGCATGTTTTTTTTTTAATTTTCCTCTGAGTTTATTTAGACAACGTGCTACTCTTGACACATTGAATAAACTCTATAACTTGGCAAAGGTGAAGTTGGGTTTATCCTGCATCTCTTATGTAGCCTGTACCTGATAAAATTACTGATTATATATGGTATCTCCCTGTTTGTTCATTGTAGGCAGCTCATCTCAAGGAAAAGATTAACCTCATGTTTAATGGAGATTCTATAAGTCATTATTCCCTTCTTCTTCTTTGGTTTTTAATCCATTTCATCTACATACTGCGAAATTCATTGGTATAAGATATCTGTCTTTTTTCTTAAAAGATTTGATAGCTTCCTTTTGCGAAGATATGACTAATCATATTATGCTTGAATGACACTTCCAGATAAGTAGCACCGAGAATAGGACTGTGTTGCATGTAGCTTTGTGTGCTCCAAGGGATACAACCATAAGAGTGATGGGAAGACTGTTGTGCTAGAGGTTTGGAATGTTTTGAACAAGATCAAAGACTTCTCGGAGAGGGTCCGGAATGGTTCTTGGGTAATTACAACTTTGAATTTGTTTTCATGCTCGAATCTCCTATTTTTGGGTAACAACCAAATGCTGTTAGGTTGGAGCTACAGGAAAACCACTGACTGATGTGGTATCAGTTGGTATTGGCGAAAGCTTCTTCGGCCATCTTTTTCTGCATACTGCTCTTCAAACAGTTTCTTAAGATGCTTTCTTTATTGGATTTTTTGGATCTTAAATTTACTGTCACAAAAGCTTGTGTATGGATTAACTTTTCTGCTTTTTTCTCAACTTGTAGATCCAGAGGCTAATAAACATGTTAAAAGATACCAGCTATGATTGTAGATACTTTCATTTTTCTTCTTATCTCATTTGGGTATATGTTTCAAATATGTATGAGGTTTTGTGGTGGTAAAAGTTAAAATTATAATATTCTTAGTCACAACCGTGAATTGCATATTAATTATTATTATATTATTATTAAGTACTATATACTAATATTAAGTATAGTAATTATTTATTATTATTAAGTATTATATATTAATATTAAGTATATATATACAACTCTTCACGAACCGTGAGTTATTAATTATTATATTATTAAGTTTTACTATTTGATGAGGAGTGGGTCTTTGCTCGTGCTGAATTACTTAAAGATGCATTTTTTGACATTATTGTCTACGTAATTTCGTTGGCTACTTTTCTTCTTTAATTACATCTTTTTCCTCATCTTGACCATTTTTTATTGGTTCGGTTGAAGATAATAAGCTATTAGACTTCAATACTAGCAGGAGTCTGTATTTATGCGCATGTACTTTCTTTTATTTTGTGTTTTAACTAATGATATTTAATTATTGCTCTACCTTTTTCCTGTTGCATTATCTTGTCAATTGGATCATTTTTATATTGGTTATAAACATATTTTTAAAATATTGCAAAATTCTCATATGGTTTTATATTTTTATTGCAATTTTTTATTTCTTGCTTTCATTTTCAAATTCAATACCAAAAACTTTGGTTTTGTTTTTACCATAATATGATTTATTAAGAATTGTGATTTCA
>JAOSBM010000008.1:15816041-15829704 GCA_027568955.1 Erythroxylum tenue
TTACCATCAAGACGAAGAACAGTCGATTCATGGATCCAAACGGCAACGCACTGTTCGGCCAGAATCCGGCAGAACCAAGAAGCATACACTATCATATTTTAGGGTTGTGTTAAACATAAAAATTAGGGTTAAATTTATTAAAATAAGAGGAAGTAGGAATTAAAAGGATATTTTGACATAAATGAGTTTTAGAGCTAAAAAATTCAATTTGAAGCCAAATACAAGAGCTAAAGATTAGGTTAAAAGAGAATTATAAAAGTAGCAAGGACTTACAACAAGATTCATCAAAAATTAAAAGATTCAAGATTCATAAAAATGTTTTCGTTATTTTTTGTTTTCTCTTATTTTTATGTTGTTCTTTTTTGTTTATTTATAAACTAATTAGGGTTTAGATCTGGGTCAGATGGGTCTCACGATGTATTGTTTTAAATTGATATTTTGGTTTAATGAAAATTTTAAATTTTTTGAAAACTATTCGTGTTCTTATATTGATTGAATTGAAGGAATGAAAGTTAAAGGTTCAATAACTAGATTCATAAATTAACATTGAAATCTAATTTGTATTTTATCACAACATGGACAATGAGTGCTTAATAGGTTGCTCGAGAGAAAATTACATGATCTTCCTATTCACAAAGTGGATTAATGCATTCTTAGATTGTTTTAATTAAAAAATAAATTTTAATTAATTCAAATTAGGGATAAGGATTGTATTGCTCAAGAGAGAACATAATTGTATCTTAAAAGTTCTTACCATTTCGAGGAAATGGCGTTATTCATTAAACCAAAAATGAAGTCAAGATATAGTAAAGTCTTAGGGAATTTCTTACCTAGATCTAGTTTATCTATTGATTGTTTTACATAATGATTACTATTTTCATTTGATGCTTTAGAATTAGTTGTTTTTTTTTTTTTGGTTACCCACGAGATGTCTTAGGCGGGTCCTAACTATGAGAAGACACCTTTAAGCCATCCACACCCAAACTAATCCCCGCTCGAGCCGGATAGGTTCCTTGCAGGAGGCAAAACTCCGACCCTAAGTTTTAAACAGCTGTATACATGAGAGGGGTTCGAAACCGCGACCTCACTTAAGCCAGAAGAGCCCCTTACCAACTCACCTGTGCCTTCGGGTTAGTTGTTTGTTTTCTTTTATTAAATCATATTTGATAGTCTAAATAATTAAGTTTACGTGGAATTAGTAGTTAACAACTAGTCCTTGTAGGATCGACCTATACTTGTAAGTGATAACTACAGCTATACCATGAACTTGCGATTTAAAAATACACATCATTATATTATTTTTTACTTATAAAAATAAATGAAAATAATAACGTTAGATCAATTCTAGAGAAAAGTTATAAGTAGTTGCTCTTCCACTACCTTAGTATGAAACTTGAAAACCTTCCACCAAATTTATACTGAGTAACTTTAAGATCAAATACAATAGAGAATATTATAACTCAATCAAAAAATAAAATAATAAACTTTATGTAACAATTACAGTAACTCTAAATTAGGTCAAGTCCTAAGTAAGAACAAAGGTTCTAATAGATTAGTAGAAACTGGTCCTCAAAAAGACCAGCAATGTTAGGAATATAACCAAGTCACCTCAGTAGAATAATTATAATTCCTTACGATCCATGCAATTTTAAGAACAAAAAATTTAAGTGCAACACACAAAGAGACTCTATATACGATAATGCTTGGGTTAATGTTTAAGAACTCCCTAAATAGAAAATGGTTACTATTAAGAACCCAAGCTTGAAGCTTCCTTTGATAAAATAGCCAAGTACTTATGAACACATATATATCCAAGCTTTATAAGATCCCACATTTTTTTAGATAAAAAAATTAAAAGAAATCATTTCCACACAAATGAAGCAAATACCCCTTTTTATGTATCCTTCAAGTGCACATAGATATATTTTGTAGGATTTAACTACCTATTGCAAAATTTAGAATCACTTAACCCAAAGTAAGATAAGAAAACTTAAGATTCTAAAGCATCATGACAATATTTTGAAAATATAAGATCATAAAGATATCAAATAGAAACTGTAAAAAAATGATAATTAATTTTAAAAGCCTATTTTAAAGATTTCAGGCAGTCAAATCTTGAAAAATTGAACCACCCTTTAAAGAGGGAAGGATCTCAATAATAGAAGAAAAAATTAAAAACCAAGAGAAAAGGAAATAAAGAGAAAATGAAGTGACCAAAACTAGGAAATATTATCAATTATGTCACTGGTTTCAGGATACACCTCCTTCCAATGCTTTATCTAGGCATTCCCATCTTAACCACTAGTCCTTCCTCTAGAGATTTCAGAATTTTAATTGACATAATCAATAACATAATCTCATCATGGAGTTCTAAAACTCTCTCTACCGTAGGTAGACCTTAAATTGTTTCATCTGTGCTAAACTCAATTAATGTATTTTAGGCTACACATTTAGTTATGCCCAGGAAAATCATTAAATCCATGGAGATGATATGCAGCA
Organism: Erythroxylum tenue; assembly: GCA_027568955.1. Classification (NCBI taxonomy): domain Eukaryota; kingdom Viridiplantae; phylum Streptophyta; class Magnoliopsida; order Malpighiales; family Erythroxylaceae; genus Erythroxylum; species Erythroxylum tenue. The sequence continues at coordinate 15,818,541 of JAOSBM010000008.1, forward strand.
AGTTTTTATGGAATTGGAATGAAGATGCTTTCAAAAGATTTAAAATGCAATGAAGGAGGCTTGTTTGCCTAAAGACAAAGGAGGATCATTTCCCTCAAGTTGATGAATACTATTATGTTGTCCAAAAGACTATGGAGATTAATGACTGGTAGATTTATGAAATTTACATAAAAAGCAAAAGCATATGGAGTCTAAAGATTAGATCATCCTCAACTTCAACTTTGAAAGCTATTCTAAAAACTAGGGATCTGTTGAAGAATGAGTTTGTCACTCTTATTAAAGATGGGAGACATACCAGCTTTTGGTTTAATAATTAGCTCTGTTGTGGCCCTTTATAAAACTTACAAGAAATGGAAGTCTTCAAATCTCTTATTAGTCAGAGGTTGACAGTTGCTGAAGCATTGGTTAACAAACATATTTTCACACAGAGTTCCATTTCTAGATCTCTTTATGAAGAGATTACTCAAACTACCCTACTTAGATGGGAAGATAGCATCATTTGGAAGCATACCAAAAATGGCAAATTCACTAATCAATCTTATAGAAAGATCTTTCAGAATCATTATAGTAGAACACCTTGAGCTCAAGTTGTCTAGTTCAAGCATCTACATCCTAGAGCTTTTATTACATTATGGTTAGCTATGAAGGATAAATTGCTAACTGTTGATAAGCTGAAAAAGTTTCTTAACTCATGTATACCTGTTTGTAGCTCTTTTGTAACTCTTAATTGCCTTTAATGGTTTAATTCCTTATCATTTTCTGAAAAAAAAAAAAAGAAAGAAAGAAAAGAACACAGGCCTTGCCTTGATTTGGAACAGTAGCTGCACCGTGACTGTGACTCATACGTCAATAGTAGCCAGCACCTAAAAAGACTGGTAGGTAAGCTTTTATGTTGTTGTCCATCTCTCTCTTTGATTAGTCTTCCCATATTTCTCAAAACCTAGCTACAGTTTCTTCATGTCCTCGTCTAAGTTTGAAGCCCTGTTCACCGATGGAAGACACTCCTATGTTGTCATTCGTAGGAGCTCTAAAAAGAGCTTCAAAAGAACTACAAATCAACCCGATCTTCACAACAACCCACCATTACCAACCCGCCATGGATACCTTCATGGAGCTTGATACTCAGGCACAAGCACTTCTTCCCAGTAACCCAAAACTTTCCAATCTCTTTAAACAATTTTGCGAGCTTAAGTCTTTACTTCGAAAGCTAAGAAAGTTGCAGGGGTATAGCCTTTCAACCCTTCTTCAACGACATATCACCAACTATAAAATCTATCAGATCGCCTTTCTAATTGAGGCAGAAACTCAGGTTTATATCGACAACGAATTTATGCAAAAGCTCGTAGAGACACTTCAACACGTTAGCTCCGAAGAAGAGAAAGTTATAATCTTGAAAGAGATAGAAAAGCGTTTGTTACGAGGTTTTGACACAGATTTTCAGGAAATGGTTCTGAAAGCAAAACTATTCTATATCATTGAGTCCTTGGTCTGCGACTCAACTTGTTCGAAGCGTATTCGGGAACATGGAGCTACTGTTGTTGTTGCTTTAGTAAGATTCAACAGGGATGTGTTTGTGGGTTTGGTCCTAATGGGTCCGATAGTTCAGGCCTTGTTATCACTGGGTTCGTGTTGTTCAATAAAGGTACTTTCGTCACTTATCCGATTGATCAGAATTCCATTTATTGATCAAATTGAACTGGACGGACAAATCCCCAGGATAATCACTCTCTTAAGCGAAGAAGACTTGCCAATTAAGGTTGCAACTACGGAATGCATTTGCGAAATAGCATATCATGGAAGGAAAGAAGTGATAGAGGCAATACTGGAACAAGGATTGATCAAGAAACTGGTTGAGCTGCAGAGATCAATTCACGGAGACAATTTGATTTATATACATGAATGCAATGGAAGTGAAAACATAGTAGATATTGACGGTGGTTTCGATTGGGACACGGATTTTAATATTAAGGGCCAAAAAATTGTTGAGAATCGGCCATTTGCGAGCTGTGTAGCAAGATTTAGTGTGCAAGTGGAAGTGGGAGAAGGGTTGAGTCAGAAAGAGAGAACAAATTTCAAACTGGAAATTATGAGAAGAGTAAAAGAGTGCAATGTTTCAGAAGCAGAGGTTGCCACTATTACAGCTGAGGTTCTCTGGGGCTCTTCACCTTGAGCTTACTTTTAACATCCTAACTACCAAGTATTCAATTCCCCTAATTCACGAAATTGTGCAGGATCATCCAACTCCTGTGGAAATTGCTCATCTATCTAGGCCATTCTCCTACTCAGAAATTAAGGAATCTTTCAAATTTCTAAGCCATTTTAAGGCCTGCTTAGAAACCTCTTTCGGTTTATTTTTTGTAGTCGCATTGATTTTGCAATGTCATCAGGAACTAATATTTCTTAAGATTTCGGAGGCGTGAACGTGTAATTTCAAAGTGATTGCTATTTCTTTCTGAGTTGTTATCATAACATTGCACAAGTTATTTCGAGATCTTCTTTATCTTGCACACTCTATCAGCACCAAATGGATTGGTCAGTTATCATGCAGGGCAATGCAACTTGACACAAGGGGGATGTTCATATCATTTCTTTAGTTGTGGCCAAGGGTCAGAGTTCCTACACTCCGGCCCGACATTGTGTGAGGAAGGTAAATCTGGTCTGATCCCAGAAAAGGCGGCCTAGTGCGCACAAGGAGTCACCACATTGGATGAATTCCCACACTGCTGCTACTGAGACTCGAACCCAAGGCCTTGGACTTACTTTCCTTCCCAATGACCAACTGGGCTACTGCACGGGCATGTCAGATCAGTTACTGTTAAAGACAGGAATAGACACGTTTGATAAATGCCAAAAGAGACGGTAGCAGGAGATTGTGTATTGTAACGAAGTCATGCAGACAACTGATGCGATGAATGCATTTCCAGTTGGGAGCATTTCGACTTTCCATGCACTATATGTCCGACATTTAAGCGAAGAGGAGGAAATCTTAGTATCATACGATCAGTATACTTTCACAAGAATTCAAGAGAGACGAGGAACTATGCACGTCAACTTTGTCAAATTCGGGAGTTCTTGAAATGTAATTGATTCCATCGACCAATGCTCTGCCAAAATTCGGCTTTCATAGTGAACTCTAGTATAGAAGACAGAATCCATAGAGGCGAGATCTTTATTTTAAAAAAGAAGAAGAAGAAGAAGAACAAGAACAAGAAGAGGACGATTTGAGCTTTACAACCTCCAACTTATAGTATAAGAAATGACGTCTAATTTGACCTTCTGCAACTCTCCTTCTTTCCCATCTCCAGTTTTCTTTACTGCAAAGTCTGTTAAAACTTAACGTTGCCCATGATTTATGAAGAGAGAAGGAACGCAAACAAGGATATGAATATGAAAAGTCAAAAAACTTTATGCCTTATCATACCTTATGCATCAAATATCACGAAATTTCAGCTGTGGTGTCCATTTGAGGTGCAAGAAAATTTTTCCTGATTTCGTGCCATCAAGAGGAAAACTGTCCTGAATTTCTCCTTCTAATAAGGCCCTGGTCAGTGTCATAATGCATCTTCCAATCTTGTCCTGAAAAACTAATGTTTTTCATCAATATTTAAGTTGCAGCGATTCCTCAAACTTAATGCAAGATAAATGCCACAACAGAAAATCAAGCATAAATTTGATGCGAATGCGCAAAACGTGCGTGGAAGACGTGCTGAAAACAAGAACTAGTGTTGGAATATACAATGTTATGATATTTAGCATTGTATGAGAGCATCACCTTTCCAAAAGTATCATGGTCATACACTTCCAAGATCAGCATATCATGCAATGCATCCTCCACAACAAAGTCAAAAGTTTGATTCCAAACTGGATTCAGGCTGTCATTCACTACCTGAGAAGCAGAAGAAAACATCATAAGATTGTTCAGTTTTCTATCCTTCCAATCTTCGATAAGAAAAATGATCCTAAGAACATATAAGAGTATACTCAGAAAGTTCAGCTGATGAGGACCTTTCAAAAGCGAGTAATGACTTGTGAATCCAAAAGATTTTTATCAGATAATGTTTGTGAAATGAAAATGATAAGGAAGTGGTGGTAGTAAAAAGAAGAACAAGCAGATACTGTGAACAGAAGAACTCTTCATCTCACCCGAGTTTTGGCTTTTGCTTCAGATTTCTTCATCACCAGAGAAACAAAGGGATCAGCCTTTCCCATCAAGTCTACTGCTGGCAAATTTTCAGCTGCTATAACAGTCACCGATAATACTCCTCTCACAATGACATTTTTTTTCTGGTCCATAATTCCTTTAACATCAGTTGCACCATCACTGCCATTCTTAATGGCCCTCTCTAGGGAAGTCAATTGGAAATCAGGATTAAAAGGATTTTTCAGGCTGCTCTCTGTTCCAAAAGGCAAATACAAGAGCTCCAAATGCACCTAATTCCAATAACAATTTAGAATGAGTACATACCCTCACCAAATGAGTGAACTTCATAGGAAAATCAGGATGAAAAAGAAAAGAAGAAACTGATACAGAATGACAGTCTGGACTCATGAGAATGGAAATGAAGCAGCAATAACACTTTGAAGTGTTTGAAATATTTCAACCAACAATAGATTTGATCTCACATTTACATAGTTGGAGCTGAAAACTATGTTTCCTTCTTGAAAGCAAATTTATCAGGAAACTAAAGAATTCTTGTGGCTGAGACCATTCTGTTAAGTTTTGATACCCTCAAATGCCATTATTCTCTGTTCCATTGCATGTAACCAAAAGTATGAAACAAAATTCAGTCGCATAGCATTCATCACTTAATGGTAGTTACTATCTCCACACTGAGTGTAAAGGGTTAAAAGTCTGAAATAAAGATAGTGAAATCTTAGCAGGCATTTAAGTCTCTCACCTGACCCCTGTATTTGGTATCTCTTTGAATCTCCAAATCCTTGACTAAGTTCAACCATACATCCTTTACTTTACCAGGTTCTATATCCTTTATTGCGATTTGAGCACAACCAATGAGTTCTGAGGCCTGAACTCCTTCATCATCAAATACTCTTACTGTCAAGCGTTGAGTTGATGCATCTTCGACAATAAACTCAAAGTGTTCATTCCAAATGGGATTCAGTTGGTTATTCTGCAGATGTCTCACAAAATGATGAATGATCCAAAGGAAATGATAAAACCATGCTTCAGAAGGGCATATTCACTTACAATTATCTTGCTGGTTTTCATTCTATCATGTAGAGGACGTACAAATAAGACAGCATAAGGATCTGATTTACCAATGATGTCCTTGTTCATTAATTCTTTACCCTGAACAAGCTTTACTTCTAGCATTCCAACTGGCTTCAATTCCAGGTCACTGAAACATCACAAAAAATACTGAGAGTCGCAGTTTGTATCAGAAATAATAGATTTTGATTCGGAGTGAAAATAACCATTAGTTTATATGGGATTCAAATTGCAAATCCATGCACTGCCTTCACATATCCATCTAGTCTAAACCCAAAACAATTCAGATGATGACATGCAAAACTCAAAGGAGCCTGAGACTGCTACTTTTTATATGAATATACCAAAGTATCCATCAAAATTAAGTGGAACAGAAATGAATATCTATTGAAGATAATCCAGAGATTCCATGAAAATGTGGAACCTGGCTGATAAGAGTCCAACCTAAGCTGCTCAGAAGCATAGGCTCTGGTCATTCCAAGACTGATATTTAACAGTTATCAACATGGATAAAATTAAATTACACAGGACAAACAAATAGCCTATGCTGAGCATATAATTCAGGAAATAAATAAAACCAAGTCTAGGGCTAAGGATACCAAAGAAATTTCTAAGTTCAACACTGATAATAGCAGGATACCTATAATCCCCAGGTAATATGGGTACAATTTTTCTAACTGGCCATGTTATAGAATCTTCAATAGCATCCTTTATTGTTTCCTGCACAAAAAAGAAGCTTTGTCAGACCAACAAGTAATGTAAGCTTAGTCTCATCAACAAAAGTAAAAGATAAAATGTTGTCCATTGAAATTACTACTATCTTCTATTAAGATAGTGTATTTGAGGTCATATCAAGAAAAGGATCAATTTTGACATCAAGGGAAAGGTAATAGGCTCACTTCCATGCCAGCCTCCAAACACAAAATAAATAATATGATGACACGGACAATTGTTACCTTATCTGGAGCTGCATTAGAAAAAAAAAAGAAACTGTGTACTAGAGCAGTTCTCTGAACATTCAATTGAAAAGATTTTGATTCAATAATGAATCTAGGAATATACAAGAAATGGTGTAAGACCAGCTTGCTGATATGGGCCATCCTTTGAATTGTGAAGATTTAGGTTGACTTAATCATAAGTTGTTCCTTTGCGAGACTCGTAAAGCTTGTAGCTAGGTTAACACTCATTCTAAGGTGGCATTAACTTGGTCGAAGCTAAACTCATGTCGAGCCAAGATTTTGCTAATCTCATTGCGAATTTCTGCATTAGTTTTGCTACGAGTATCCATGACCGTAGCTGGCTCTGATACCACTGATACAAGGAGAATTTTGACGGAGAGAGGCAAAGAGAACAAGAAGATTTTGAAGAGTTGTTATTCACTGCCCTTTCCATCTGACAAGAGTACAATTTATACTGCTAAAACATAACAGCTAAGGCTAAAAAACAGGGAAAAAAAAAGAATATCCCATCCAACGTAACTAACAGCTAATTCTTTCTTATCCAACTTAGCTAAAAACCAGTTCTACTAAATTATTAAATGGAACAGCAAAGCAACAACCTATGACTAAGTCAACCTAAATCTTCACAATGCAAAGGATGGCCCATATCACTTGCATCCAAACTTGTCAACCTTAAGAGTTTAGAGATTACATAATATGGATGGGGCGGAGGGAGGTAGAAAGGAGGAGACTGGACTTGAAACTTGGAAGCCACATACGAAACTCAACTGTTTATACATTTTTTATGATTTTGTATTTTCCCAGTAGAACTTTGCAGCACAAAACAGCTAGTGGAGCCCCAAAATCATATTTCAACAGAGTAATGCTTGTAAAATTTCTTCTAGAAGCAGAGAGTAATCTTTGCGGATGCATGGCATCTAGTACAGAAATGAAAGGATTATGGGAACAAAATTTCTCTTCATACCTCAATAGCATCAGAAATCCCAGGAATTGCTGATATCTCACCACCAATAACTTTAAGTCTGAAATCCATCTTTTTCTGCAGGAGAAAATTGATAATTGTTACACTTCACTAGTTACAAGAATTCAGCCATCAACAGGTTCATGCATAAACATGGTCCGTACAAATCATTTGGTATAGAGATGTGCCATCAGAAATGTGAACTTCAGATAAATTAATCTCTACAAAGGTTGAGAACAAAAGGACCAAAAAAAAAACTCACTTTTTCTCTCAAGGAATAAGAAACAGCTCCAAAACCTGGAAACTCTTCAACTAGTGGCTTGAAGATTAACCTGAAAACCCCAGTGAATCCAATATCTTTTACCTAAATGACGTAAAAACAGAGAAAAGAGAATAGATAAAGAAGACATATCTGAATATCGAAATAGAGTTGATAGTATAGCAACTGAAATTAGATAAATTTCATTTATGCTCTTGCAAACAAATTAAAATATCAAGTCCTATAAGTTCTTAGATCATACTCAACCTAAACAAATATTGCTCTCTAAGAAATTAAATTAAATCTGACATGAAAAACAATCAAGAGAATCTCTAGATGATCTCACTGCCATACTAAATTTGTGAGTTAACAGTAAGATAATTTTCTCTGTTTCTTTTGTGGTTTAGGGATAGACGTTGAAGCTGAGAACATGCAAAGAAATTCATGCTGGCAAATGGCTATCTTATTTAAATTCACCTGGATGGCATGAATGTTTATTTTGTGGGAACTTCACTCATTTACTAATCAGGTTTACCACGAAACCTATTTGAGATAGAGCAGTGAGTTAAATTACCTGTATAGGTAGTGAAACACCGACTCTGGTATTTATATCAAGTACAATGCTTGGATTACCATCCCACTGCATCTCCAACTCCATGGTGACACTTCCAGCCGGCCTATCACTTTCTATAATGGAAACTCCTGAATAAGCAGTTTGCAAATGTCATGCCAAAAGCAATTGAAGAACGACCACTGAAAGCATTTAGCATTGTTTAATAAAAATTCAAAAACCACTTCTTGTACTTGCTGGTATTCTTCTTTTACAAGCACGATTGAGGAGTTAAACAAGTATCCAAAAATAGTTTTCATTTAATTTTATACCCAGAAACATGCAAAAAACGTTATTTACATCGAATCCATGGAAGTAATCATCTACTGACACATCCTGATATCTGTAGGGACAAAATGGAAATATAAGTTATTTGCATTCTCTTACTTCCGTTCCGAGGTCAGATTGCATCACATAACTATTTAGTTATTAAGGGCCATATAAACAACACTTATTAAAATCGCAGTAATCTCAAACTTACCTGTAAACTGTGGAGCGACGGTACCAAGGGTGAACTTGGAAAACTTGAGAGAGGATAAAATAGCAGGTCTATATTGTTCAAGAATCGGCTCAACATTGCTTCTGATAAGCTCTGATGCTGCCTACGCCATCACATAACATCCGCAACTAACATTATGTCCCATATTGAAAAATCAAATAGTTTTGAACAACGGAATCCCCTGAAAAAAGAATGAACATGAAATCACCTCATCAACAAAAGGCCAAATTTTGTCAAGTTGGAGGTTAAGCCAAGTTAACTGCAATTCACAAAGAAGCCAAAAATTGTTAGAGCCTGGAACGAATAAAAGTAATTTTCAAAAGATAATGCTATAATTAATAATTGAGTCAAGTTGGAGGTGTTTAACATAACTTCTGTCTCTGTGAAAAAACCACCCAAGAAGGATAAAACTCATCTGGAAGAAGCTTTCTCGAATCTAGCACCGTCATTCTTGCGAATGCCGCCACTGTCTTGGCCTAACAACAAAAATTAATAATAAAAAATCTAAACCCAGAAAGATATTAAATAAGGTAGTTGAAACGAGGATCAGCTACTTTAATCCACCAGAAGTAACATCGTATCAGTATATAAAACAAACATAATACCAATTCAATGCGCCGCGTGGATCTGACATTCTGGTAACGAGCATACGCCACAATCAACCCGACCCCAACAGACAACCCAACAAGCAAACCAACTAAGAAACCCATTTTTCCTTTTCTAAGTTTATCCCCCCAGGTACGGCATTGGATCGGCAAACCAATAGATGTGTATGAAACAGAGAATTTGGATCAGTGAAAGGTTAGTTCGGACGTGTGAGCATGAAGGGAATTAGGAGGTTGGGACTTGGTAGTTTTCTTTGGTTCTAAGTTTCCCAATGCCGAATCTGTTCTATCAGTACTACCATATCATATCAACCACAAAAGATGTTTTTTTTAATTAAAAAAAAAGGCATACAGCTATTTCTGTAAAAGGCCAAGAAGAGCAAAACATAAAGTAATGTTTGCCTCTAGACAATTCGCAGACTTAATAGCAAATGAAACTTCATAAGAGTAATGGCACGAAACGATAAGTATATACGGACATATAAGTATTATTTCTGTTACTCCCTCCAGAATCTAATTGGACAGTTAGTTAGCAGTAGCTTAAAATGTTCTTAAAGGGGGAAATGGATCTAATTGCCAGTGAGGAAACGAATAGGTGGTAGAATGAGAATTTGGAAAAGTTAAGGGTTGCAACGGTGGAAATGGAGAGACTCGTAGGGAAAAAGAAAATATATGAGTAGATTCGTTCAGCTGGGGATAACTTTATTTATCGGCTTGCCGCCGTCAGCTTCAACTTCAACTATATTACCTGTCGTACTGTCAGCGTGTCACGTGTGCCGCAGTTTGGGTGGATTTGGATTGTTGACAGCGCCCGTTAGTACGTGCCCGCATCAGATCCGTACAGCACCCTGTTTGGTTGGTTATGCTCCCGCATCAGAGCCATACACCTCTGCCACGATCTCTATCGTAAACCTAGACATTTCTCTTCTTATTTTATTCAAAAATATATTATATATTTTTTAACAAAAAATGAAAAGGAGGATAAACAAGCGTTCACTGCTTCCTTCACTTGGCATTTTGAAATAGCCTAATTGTGAAGCTGTACGGTTAAACGGTATTTTGTTGGTAAATTACAAATTTTAAAAATATTAATTTGAAAATTAATATTAATATTAATACTAATATATTTTAAATTTCAATTTTTTAATAAATATTAATATTAATATATTTTAAATTTCAATTTTTTATAAAATATATATCATTAGATTATCAACTAGTGGTCACAATTATCTTATTTATATTACTTCAAATAAAATTTTCAAAAAAAATAAAATACTTCAAACATTTCCTCGATATCTTTGTTTATGGGTTTTTTCTTTTTTCCTTTAAGAAAACTCTTGGCTTCAATATTTCTTATTTGGTTTTCAAAATGCGTCTATTTTATGTTTTCTTTTGTCTCCCCTCTGTTTCCTATATTTCTTTGTTTCTTTATGTTTGATCTAATAGCAACTCAAGCTGCTCTAGTATGCATGAATAAAGAATAGTAATAGTAACTCTGTGCCTTGACAGCATAAACATTCTCATCTTCAAAACCCTTGACATTATGAAAGAGCTCGATATATAAATTGATTATACAGCAGCTCCAACCTTCTCTGGTGGTTGGGTCGGCCATACAAGGCCTAATCCCAGGTCCAGGTGTTGACGGCCCAGTCGCAGGTGACAATCTCCCATGCAAACACTAAGACGTATGTAAAAACCTAAACCTAATAAGTTAGTCCATATATAAGGTACTATTTTGCCATGATACAGGTACGAGACTAATACCTTACTTTTCTTTGTTCTCGGCGATCAAAACCCTCACAAAGCAACTGACTTGAGTGTCGGAGGGGCCTTCCGGGAACCAACCACCGGAGCGCCTTTATTGTTTTGCAGGTATTCATCGCGACGAAACTACTGAGATCATGGATCCAAGCAATAGCATCCAACTTGGACAGAATCCGACTGAACCATTTGGCGCCCACCGTGGAGCCCGGCGTCAGGGCACCACGTCCAGAAACACACAGATTAGTCAAGCGGCAGCAGCCAATCCTGATATCGCCGCCGT
>JAOSBM010000008.1:15863844-15876576 GCA_027568955.1 Erythroxylum tenue
TTGCTTCTTCTTGGCTCTTCAAGGACAAAGGTAGGAGCTAGCACTCTTTACTTTGTTCTAGCTATTCCCGGGTCAAAGGGTTTGCCCCGGTTTAGTTCTTCGACCTCTGCGTGGATACCGTTAGAGACGATCTCTATTGGTCGTTATGGTTTGATTCATTATATAGACACATAGATCCTGACTTCGGGAACGTTCCAGAATAAAAATTTTTGTTTTTCCGCACCGCGTGTAAATGTTACACGCACCGGGATTTTTCTACATAGATGAGTCCATCATAAGGGGAAAGCAAGGAATGGAAAATAATATAAAGAAAAATTCTAGATCGTACTATATATAGAACTATAAAGCACTAAAACTCCTGATTCTTGTGACACTAATCCTTTTCAAGCTTAAATGACCTTTTTTCATGTACTCCTACATAGTAATTAGGTTCCTCAACCTAAAGGCATAACTACACTCCCAACCTCTGGCAACATAGCTCTTGTAGAACCATAAAGCTATCAAGTTTCTAATATTAGTGATACAACTCCTCCCCCAAACTCAGACAACCTTATTTTTACTAAACCTAACTGTACCAAACTCACCCCCTTAAAGTGGCTGCCCCTTTGTTAACACTCCCTCTCACCAAGAAAATATCTCTCTTATTGTTGTAGATGACTTGTCTAAATCACTCATGTAGCTACCAAACGATTGGCCTTCTTTATCTTCAAAAGTAGAGAATACCCAAATCTCAACCTTGTGACTCCCCTCGAACCCCTTTTAAGGTTTTTGGTTATTCCTCTATAAATAAAATAAAAACTAGGATGTAAAAGTGAAGAAAAATGTCATTTGATCACCTCTCCTAGAAATTTAGAGGCTTTAGCAAAGTCCAAAAGTAAACAATAATTGACAAGTACGTCAAAAGTGATTTTCTAGCTTTGATTGGTCTCTAAAAAATAAAACAAAAGCATACAAGCTAGGCAAGCATTTTTAGTTCTTGCCTAAAGATTGGTCAACCAAAACCAATCATATAGCCCATCATAATGGTTAAGTAATTGCAACCTTTGATAAAAAAAGTAATGCCAATTTCCTATCATCCTTACATCAACTAGTTACTCCACCTTAGGATGATAGTTTTACCTCAAATTACTAAAATGGAAGTCATTTTTTTATACATACAACTTCAACTACAATAGAAGTAAGCTATTAGTTGATATCATTAAAATTTCTAATTATATAACTTTCCCTTGGGGATTTTTGGGAGATTCCAATTATGCTTTCTTTTCTAATGAATTAGATGGTCAAATAATCTCTAAGAAACTTTAGAATGATGAATTTAAGAATTGTATCTCTCTATCTGGGTTGACTGATTCGAAAAATGATGTCTAATTCATCACTTAGAGCAACAATCAATCTGGCAAATGACATATCAGGAAAAAAATTGGATGGTGCACAAGTAAAATTAACGCGTTCAACAGAATTGAAAGATGGAAAAGTTCATATTCAAGGAAACAAAAAGATGGTAGATTCGAATTAACGAAAATTAAATATGATATGCAGGGTTTCAAATTTACCTACTAGATCTCACGAAGAACTGGTCTCGGGTAACCTAGATAACTGGTAAAGAACAAACCAAGAAAGTTGTTTAGGATCAAAATCACGTCATAATCTAACTCAGTTGATAAGTGATGTTCAATTTCTAAGTTGATAAGAGCAAGAGGGGTTTCTCCTCTCAATATGGCCGACGGCACACACAAAATAAAATGAGCAAAAAATCCCCTCCAAAACCCTAAAACATAAGTATTTATACTTGGGCTTAATGTTAAAAGACTTGGGCTTAAAATACATGGAAGCCCAAAATATAAATAAGTCCAAAATAGATCATAAGCATGCACCTAAAGGTCTAGTCTTATTGAGGCGCCAAGTTCGGTCATAAGCACGCCTCCTTTAGGGCTTCAAATAATGAAGAATAGCCCAACACAATGGTCTTCAATTTTCAAGTGAATCCGGTCCAAGGATTTGAGACAAGTGGATCAATTTGGACTGTGATCCAACTAGCTCTCCTTCAATAGGTTTGACTAGCTTCATCCTCTCCATAAGTTAGCCCACATACGCATAGAGAGCCTCCTTGAATATCTCGATCCTAGCTCTAGACGTAGGTCCAACTGGAATGATGAGCTCGCCCCCGTCACGTACGCCATCTCCAGGGTGATCCTTACTCCTTCTTACATCAAAAATACTTATGGCTAACTTCTTTTAATAATAGTATATTTCACTTTAACCTCCCTTTACTCTCAAACTATAGCCCTATTGAGGTTTATTGCGTAAACAATCTAAAATGTAGAAACTCCTCCTATTCAAATTCTTTAACTTCCTAGTAGATACTCTAGGCTTTGAGGAGGCTATCAAGGGAGGAATTAGCACTCAAGTCACAAGATGTGATCTGTTCAAATGTGTTAAAAAGTAGTAGATTTCAAAATAAGAAATAAAACAACCAATAAAAGGAGCATTAGCAATACAAAGGAAGAAACTTTAAAAATCAAGAAAAAATTGATCTCCCTTTAAAAGTAATTGAGCCTAGACCCTATAAACCCTGCATAATAAGCTTGAAAGGAACTTTCTCTTTCTCATTATATTAATGCATTAAAAATCATAGCTTATTAATGAAATAGAAATCAAGAGTACAATGGTTAAATGATGGAGATGTGAATACAAGGTTTTTTCATAACTTTATTCACATTAGGAGAAACATCAATAGGATTGTTTTATTGAGGCATCAATAAGGAGTAACCATACTGGAACAAGACCAACTCTTAGAATACATAGTTAGCTACTTCAAGCAAACTATAGTCTTCCCAGTTTAAGCAGCTCTTCTCTCTATCAAATCTGATCATTTGTTTTATAATTAATTAACTAAACCTAAGATACAAGTCTCATTAAGTAATTCATAAAACAAGAAGTTAAAGATTCCTAATTAAACTTCAATCCTAGCAAAGCTCCAGGGCTTGATAGTCTAAATGTATACTTCTACCAGAAAACATATAACTCTTTTAGTGAGATGGTCAAAAGAGTTATTATTGAATCTTTACAATAGGAAAATTGCTTAAAGGGATTAATAAAATTCATATTTGCCTTATTCCTAAGTGCTCCAATCTCTCAACTCTCCAACACTATAAACCAATAGCATAGTGAAATTTATTATATAAGATCAATTATAAAATGCTTATCGTTAGAATAAAGATTAAATCATATTTCTTAATTAGATATAGCCAATGAGCTTTTATGTCAGGAAGGAGCATTGGAAATAATATTTCAATCAATCAAGAGCTTTTCAAAAACTATTGTAAGACGCTTTCAACTCAAAGTTATCTATGAAAATGGATTTAACAAGACTTTAAACTCAATTAGTTAGAGTTTCCTCATCCATACCTTTTGATTTCCTAATAAATTCTTCTCATGGATCCAACAATGTGTTACAACTTCTTCTTATAGCATCATGGATAATGGGGAGCCATCTAAAATATTTGAGGAAGCTAGAGGGTTAAGGTAGGGAGACCTTCTTTCCTTTATATTTTCCTCTTGTGCATAAAAAGTTTTATAAGACTCATAACTAAGAGCATAATAAGAAGATTTTTTAAATTTAACTTCAATTGAAAAGGTTTTAAACTTTTTAATTATCTTTTGAAGATAACCTGTTGTTATTTTACAAAGTTAATACTGGTTCTCTTAAAACTTTGGTAGACTCCTTAACCCAATTCAACAATATGTTAGCTTGTCTATTTGCTAGTCAAAGACCTAACATATCAAAAGTTGAGCAACTAGCTTAACTCATTGGTATTAGGCTTCAATAATTGTCTGTTAAATGCTTAAGAATCTCTATCTCTACTATAAAGCTAAACTATAAGGATTACTAACCCTTATATGATGCTATCAATAAAAGGATTGAAAGCTAGAATAACAAATTCTTAACTTATACAAAGAGGGCCTTACTAATCAAGTCTATCTTTATCAGAAACAATGTCTAGTAGTACATTAGTGTCTGTCTAGTAGTACATTAGTGTCTTTTTGGACTTTGTAATCCCTTTATCATTGTAATGTTGTAATATCTTAGCTAGTCTTAATAAAATTTCTTAATTCCTATTTTTTTTATAAAAATATTGTCTTGTTGTGCTTTAATATACCCTTCCCAATTAGCCAAGTCAAAGCCCTTAGAAGGATGTTTGAAGAATTATTTATGGAACTAAAAATATGAAGACTAGATGTCAAACTAGTTTACCTTGACTTTTGAAAAGTCAAGGTAAACTAGTTTGAAATCTACTTTAAAGAAAAAAAGGGGGATCATGGAATTAAATATATAATAAACCTAAATAAGGCACTACTTGGGAAAAAGATATAGGAGCTTTTCAATAGTAAAGAATTCTTATAGATTAAATGGATACACTCATAATTTCTAAAAGGGATTAACTTATAGAAAATTCAACCCAAAAGCTACACCTTATAGAATCTTAAGTAAATACTAAAGATTAGGGACAATATCAATCCTTATATAGGTCTCAATTTTGGAAATTATGAAAGCACTACATTTTGGTATGATAACTGGCTTCCCCTTAGCCCACTATCCAACTTACTAAAATCAAATTCCTTAATGAACTTCTTACTAGAGAACTCCAAGGTGTCAGCTATCATTCAAAAAAAATACATAATGCTTGCCTTTACATTCAATAGGTTTCAATTCCATAATCAATTCATAGCTAATATATCTACCTAACCAACTAAATAAAGATAAATTTCTCTAGTTGAAGAATAGTGTAGATAATTTCACAAACATTTTGAGATTGGAAATATTCGCAGGTAACAAGTAATATGTACAATGGAGAAATTTGGTCTAGTTACCCTAAAACACCCCGAAGCTTCATTCATCTTATGGCTAGCAATCAAAGAGAGGTTTTTGAATAGGGAAAGGACTAACTCTGATATTCATTTAGCTTTATGTGTGCCCTTTGTAACCTAGAACCTTAATGACATGACCACCTTTTTTTCAATGTCAATATTCATATTAACTATCAAATAGACTTTGTCCTTCTACTCAACAAAAGATGTATGCATTCCCACTGGAATGATATCTTAACTTGGGCTACTAAAGTGACTAATAACCGTCAAGTTGATCTCAAGATCTTCAAAATCTCCCTAGTTGAATGTTTACTCTATCTGAATGGAGAAAAATACAAGGATTTTTAAAGGAGAATCAAGAGATTGCAATAACATTTTCAACTGTTCCTTTAAATGATAAGAGAAATAATCATAGTTAAGTGATTTAAAAATTGCATCAATTAAGCTATGACTTCTTGGAATCTTACATAAATGACTTCATGGAATCTTACATAAATGAATGATTGTTAAGGCCTCCAACATTTCTTAACTACTAATCCAACAAGGCTTTAACTTATAACATAAATGTTTGTATTGGAACACTTATCCTAGGGATGTAGTTCCAGTGACCCTTTTTGGTTATATCATTGTTAGTACTTTAAGAGCTTTTTAATACAAAATTTTTAAATTCCAAGAATAAGATCCTAAAACTTTTTTTAAGTAATATAAAATCCTGAATTATTTAACATGTTTATTAGATTAAATGAAAAAGATTATGCTCATAATTTTCTCAAGCTATTATAGTCTTCAATTTTAAAGGACATAATTAAGTTGGTTAGGTTGAAGGGAATTTATTAATATCTAATTTTAAAAACATATAATTAAGTTAAAATCATGGTTAAAATAATCAAATAAAAATTTCATTTCTAAACTAAATTACTCAATTCAACAATATAAAATGTATTTTATATAGGTAATTATTATCAAGTATTTCATATTGTTTATATAATAAAAATAAAAAGGTAATATGAACCTTTGAATTTTACACAAATGAATACATCATCACTTAAAATTTCAATCTTTAAATTTTACCTAATAAACTTTCAACTTTAATTTCATAATTTTTTCCATCGAAGCCAAACATTTACATTATACAATAATTTTTTCCATCGAACCCAAACATTTACATTATACAATATGCGTGCAAACTCCTACAACAAAAATAGTCTTGTATAATTTTTTGTATCTTTTTTTGATCATTTTACAGTTTTAACTTTTAGTTCTATTAAATATAATTTGAGTCTTTTATTTTCAATTATTTAAATTAAAATTTTTTTGAATTATTTTAAATGTGTATCATTTTAGTACTAGATGTGGACAATAAATTGATAGGCATTAAAAGTACAAAATCAACATTTTTAATACACACGATCAAACATTTAATGTCATAACTAACTAATATAACTTTTATAGTTTTAAGACATGAGTACATAAAGAAGTTATAAAGTTTCCTCCTAATTATGGTGGAAATTAACTGAAAGACATCACTGCTCAAGTATAAATTATTGTAAATCAAGAACAAGCACAATAGAAGAAAAATAAAGGCCTATTTTCTAATCTTCCACATACCACCAAAGCACCTAACATTACCATAGGTTTTCAAAGACATATGGATTAAGATAAAAATACTATTTTGTGATTGGGCATAAGCCTAATGGATAATCATTGGGCAAGACTAGAGAATAAACCTAAGGGCCCTAAATATAATTTTTGTAGATTATACTTGTTTATATTAATTAATTAAATATTCTCCCACTTGGATTGCATAAACATATCATAAAGTTTTCCTAACAATATACATAGCTAAACTAACTGTACACAACTGATACACTAACAGGATGTATGGGTCCTACATAATTAGGCACTACTAATCGAGAGATATGAAAACAACTTCAATATGGATTCAAAAAAATGAATATCATCAAATTGCCATTTAGTAGAAATATAGAGTTATAAAATGTCATAAGCATTATGAAACATCCATGATATGCATGCATTACCCAAAACTTAAGCAATCATTGGAAAACATAGCTCTTATTGAAACAAAGGAAACTAGGCTCTTAACAATCCTATACAAGGGACATGTTTTTGAAGCACATAAATAGGTAAGACTTTAATTTGCTATTTAAAATCATAATGTTCTAAGAGAAAGAAACAATTGAATAATTGTCACAATACAAGTTCAATAACCTCGAAATAGAGTCATTAGCTTCCAATGCTGAGATGAAGTATTATAGTCACATTATATGAAAAGTAGCCTTATAACATGTCATATACTCCACCTTCATGATCAAAGAACTTTTTATGAAAACTCACCATTCCATCAAAAAGATAAGAATAAAAGTGGATTTCTTTTCATCTACACAACTTGTATAATTAGATTCATTGAAACTAACTATTTTAAGAGTGTTAGTAAGCTAAAATGTCAATATAAGATCCATGGTACCCTGAGGAATTCTTAGTTGCTTTCCAATGGTTTTATCCATGATTGCTTAAGTATCTATTAAGCGTGCGAAACTCAAAGTTAGTATCAAGACATATGCATACGTTAAGTAGTATCAAGACATCTGCATACGTTAGGCTTATAATAAAATAAACTTAAGGGATTTATTTAATTTGGTCTCTCTCCACATCATTATGAGGACATTGGGTAGTGGAAGATTTTTCACCTTTCACAATTTTTGTCTTTACAAGAGCACGAGACTATATTTAAGCCTCTTTAAAATGTGATTAATATATGCCTTAAGATAATCTAAGAACACAATTGTCCCTATTATGAAGAATTTGTATGCCTAAAACATATGATGCTTTACCAAGATCCTTTATGTGAAAATAACTCAATAATAGTTATTTTATCTTGATAAATAGGTTAGGGTCTTTAGTGATAAGAAAGATATCTTCAACATATAAAATTGAAAATATGTACTTGTTTCCACTGACCTTCATGTATACACATCCATTAGCAATATTTTTTTGTTTAAAATGTTAATAATGAAAATTTCATCAAACTTGAGATGCCATGCCTTGAAGCTTGTATCAACCCATAAAAAGCTTACAAACTATGTTTTCTTTTGTATAACTATCTCAAAAGTAGTAGATTAAATCATGTAGCCATCTTCATTTAAGTCTCCATTTAGGAAGTCATTGGAACAAAATTATTGGGTAATAGATTCAAAACATAAGCTACAGTTCTTAAAGCATGACTACATATGAATTTTGGCAAGGAAGAGTTTGCCAATGAACATTACACTATATTAAGAAATGGGTGATTTCTTCTTTCGGTAACTCCATTTTGTAGAGATATAAAAAATGATGAAATACTTGTAGACACCTATTACTAGAGGAGTAAAAGGCCCATAATTATTAGTATGAATCAACTTAAAGTAGTTTTATCACCTTTCAACTTTAGTTTTTCTAAATTTGATATTCAATTTCTCTTTTATACAGTCAACAAAAGTGTCAAAATTTGAAAAATCAAGATCCTGCAGAATCTCATCCTTTCTCTTTCATTCTTTGTTTATAAATATAATTCAATTGCTTGTGCTATAGAATGGAAGATTTGTCATCTAGTCTTAACCTTTTTATGGAAGAAACAATATTAAGAGAAGAAGAAAAAATAGACACATCCATCAAACCAAGCACGCAAAGATTACCATACAAAAATTTCATTTCCAAACTAAATAGAATCATATTAGAAAGCTACCTATTCCGTAAAGAAATTATAATCGATTATGTCAAAAACATATACATAAACTACACCCCTCATTATTGGTGGTAGGTATGCAACTTTATGTAACTCTTAAAGATATCTTATGGTAAGTTACAATTTGATTATCCCAAAAAATCAACTCTGGTTATTATACCATTTCCTATATATACATGTTGCTCTATGCTAGTTGGATTTTTTTTCTATTTGCAATCTCCTACAAGAAATCGGTAATGTGAATTATAACATCAAATTTTTAACTTACAAGCATTTGAAAACATTCTAAGTAAACCTTCAACTAAAGATTACTTTTTTTTATTCTAGCCTTAAGCTTCTTATAATATGCCTTCTTGTTCCCAATCTTTTGATAGTAACTATATTTTCCTTCAAAACATTTATTCTTGAGAGCATCGGAAGCTAAGTTACCCTTTTCTTATTTCCTTTGTTACCTATGTTTTATTTCTTTAAAGGATTTTTGTTACTGTTATTCTTTAGTAGAGACTTCCTTTTTGACCACTATGGTTCTGGTTTATAACTACCTTCACACTTCTTGCCCTTCAATTCTTCATGTCATCATATAAAAGTTTTTCTTGATCCTATCACTTTATTTGCATTTAAATTCAATACTAGTACAAGAGCTTGAATACAGTTCGTGTTAATTGAGATCAAAATTTTTGTTTTTTATTATTCAAAATGAATGAAATTGTTGAAATGAATCATTTTTAATTATTTGGAAAAGGATAAAGTAATATCTTTCATTATTTATGTTGGACTTATAATTTTAAATTTTTTTCTACAATAAAATGAAGAGAATTGAATATTATCAAAAAGTAATTACGAGGATTTTTTTTTACATGAACCCAATGTCAGGTAATATCCACGTATTAGGGTGCACAATTTCTTTGTTTTTTTTGGTAGGGTCTTTGCTATTCCAAGAAAATGATGGCTGCGTATGTTTGTGATTGGAAACTTGAACTTAAGGATGCATTATTCATTTTTGTTTATTGATTTATTATGCAAAACTTCATATGTTAGGACATGAAAGTTTACTCTTGAAGTCCCAAAATATTCCACCTAGGCCCATTGTTTAACAATCTTCCATTGATTTTTTTTTTTGGGTTTTATCCATCGAGGCCACCATTGTTGAACAAAACCTATTCTATGTTTGTAAAATCAACAGCTTTTGTGTTTTATGCACATCACCATCTAATGAATAACCTTATTGGTGACGAAGAGTTATGGATGATGGCATGCAAACGTGGTTGTTGTTGGCGAGTGGTTGTCGTTATTTGTTGTGTTGAGGTGATTGCTAGTAGTAACAGTTGGAAAAGTATGATGTCAACGTGCAATGGTTGTTGGATGAGCAACAGTGTCGCCGCCTCTTCTTGCTAGTGTAGTCGTCGACAGTTTCTAGCATGGTGATAGGGAAGATGGCGACCAATGATGCTTTAATGACTGGTGGCAGCTTTGTGATTGTTTTAAGGTGAGTTTTAAGGTGTCCAGGGTTTCTAAAGTGAAAGAAGCCACTTTCTTGATGTAGTTTAGGATATACTAAAACTAGAATAAAGCTCAAACTAATCATAGCGCAAGTGATGCTTGTTTACAAGGACAACTGAAAACTAAATCTAAAGTAAGCCTTATTTGCCTACAAGGATACCGTAATCTTACCCTAGTTTAACCTTGTTTAATTATAAATATTAAATTATTCTAAGTCTTGAATAAGGTTTTTTAAATTTTTGTTATATACATAAGATTAACTTAATTTAAAAACATAAAGTTGTTTTGGCAATTAAGAAATTTTAATTATTAAACATGATTATGACCTAAATAAAAATATATATTTAATTTATGCTAAATGGTCCATGAAGCCAACTTATCTGTGGGCCGAACCTATGAACCATTTGAACTTGGCCAAGATTGGTCAAGATTAGTGAAAAAGAAGTTTATAGAGAGTTGAACCCTTCAACTTTGTTACGAAGAACTCAAACTAACCAATTTACACTTATTACATGTATAAATTTAGTTTAGACATATTCATTTATGTTTTTTAAATTTAATTCAACCTAAATGTTTAAGAACTAATTCATGTAGATACTCCTCATGAATTTCACACTTCCATATTTAAGAAAGATTGAATTATATACTCATTAAATATTTGGTTTGTTTGACATTTATGCATCAAATAATTCATTCATTTAATAACCCTCTTATTCAATTATTGGTTTGTTGGATAGGCATCATTCAGTAATGTGTTATTTTATAACTATTCTACTCATTTGTTTATTTCAACATTTATGATAATGATTTATGTTTTAAAATGATTTCAAGAAAAAGTCTCAAAAAATAAGAAGGCAGAAAGTAACATACTTATCTAAACAAATACAACACATCATTAACCTAGTGAAACAACCGGAAGATTGTCATACGTTTTATAGATAATACTTAAGGACTCATGTTGCTCCCTGGAGGGCAACATGAGTCCTTAAGTATTATCTATAAAACGTATCTAAACAAATACAACACATCATTAACCTAGTGAAACAACTGGAAGATTGTCATACGTTTTTATAGATAATACTTAAGGACTCATGTTGCTCCCTGGAGGGCAAGCCTCAGAGTAACTGATAAAATTGTTCCTTTGTGACCATAAGGTTATAGGTTCAAGTTATAAAAACAACCCCTTTATAAAAATATAAAGGGAAGGTTACATACAATATGACCTTCTCTAGACCCCCGCAAAGCGAAGAGCCATGTGCACTAGGTACGTGGACTTTGACTTTGACTTTGACTTAAGGACTCATGTGTGGAATGTTTATGCCATGATCCATGAACTCATACACTCTAATTATGAAGGTTTTACTTGTATTGAACAGCTCATTTGGGCAATTCATAGGATAACATTGCTTCTAAAGGGAGAATCATTGATTAGGATATGGAATTCTCATTGTCACACACCATATTTCTTAAAGGTGCTACTTTTATTAGTGGAGTACATGAGAAGGACAGTATTTAGGAGCATGTTTCACAATGCTTTATTGCTGAACATTATTAGGATGATTGAATCCTATGCGAGAGATGAATACTTTTGATATTTAGTATATTACCAAAACTTATTAGTTATTTTAAGTGAAATTATTATGTTATGGTTAAAATATATTGTTATTTCAATTATTTATTTTTTATATATATTTGTGGTATATATTACTTATGATATCTAAAAAATATATGTCTAAATAGAATGGTTAGTTATTAATCAGTGATTATGTGGATAATGATTTGAAACTTAGTAATCTTTTAATTTGAAATGTAATTAAGAAAACAATTTAAGTTTCAATTTAGAAAGTTGCATCAAATAATTTGGAAATGATAACAATCAAATAGTGAATGTATCATGAAAGACTTTAATAAATGACTACTTCATCCAATTGTATTGTTATAAAATTCAATAGATGAAAACTTCAACGTGTCAATTATGAATTTGGAGTATGAAAAATCAATAATTATTGGAAGAGCAAAGGATCTTGAGTTACTAAATGAAATCATGGAAGTTTCTAAGAAGGATATGAATTTCCCTTGTTAACCCCTTTTGAGTTGTATTAAGTATTAACATTTTCTTTTGTATAAACCATATTACACCCACCTAATCAAATGTTCTACCCACGCTTTAAAACTGCTAGAGCATTTGTTAATTCTTGATGAATGTGATTGTGTAAAAGTCTAAGTGTGGGGGTATGCTTACATATTGGTTCGTTAAATTTGTTAAAATAACATATTATGAATCCTATGTTGATGTAGCCTCTTTCAATTTTATATTTTAAAAAAGAAAAATAAAAGAAAAAATGTTTAAATAAAAAGTATGAAGGAGGCAATGCATGTTGGGTTCGGGATTCGGATTTGGGATTCGGTGTCCAGCACCCCCGCAATCCCCCGCAACCCACATAATCGGAATTGTCCTCTTTGGTCTTGAAATCCTACTCCAGCAGGATTCGAACTCAAGACCTCAAGGTTTTGTTGTTTCTAAGAACACGCCTCTCACCGTTGGCTCAAATACTCATCCTGTTCCTGCAACTCTCTGATCTTCTCATTTAACACTGGCCTAACCCGAAAGTTAGCCAATA
>JAOSBM010000008.1:15876676-15891466 GCA_027568955.1 Erythroxylum tenue
AATGGATCAAAAAGAGGAAAATTATAGCAAGAAGTTCGAAAATTCCAGATCTGGCGAAAATCAAATATTAGGCGTGGCAATTTCTTTCTTTTCTTCTTCTTGGTATCAGAGCCAGGTTGGCTTCGATGGGAACACGAAAATAGTCTAATGCCGAGTTTTGAAACGAGGTACAAGAAGCACTTGGTAAGCATGAATCCATGTTTGACTAAATTCATTCAACCATGCAAACCCTGCTCTCAAAAGTTCAAAGTATAAAGGTTTCTCAACAGAACTCTCGCCAAACTCATGAAAACAAAAATGAAAATCCTTTTGGCCACGACAATAACTCTCACCAAGGGAACACCTCTCTCTAAAACAGTTTACCTGCTCACAACCAACACAATCTCAAGCTTCAGTTTCCAAAGTTTGATGGTACAGATGCATAGGGGTGGATGTACAAAGCAGAGCAGTATTTCAAATTCAGAGGAATTACAGCTGAACATCATGTCGACTTCGCATCATTTCATTTAAAGGGAATCGCCTTACAATGGCACCGATGGTGTGAAAAATTTCAAGGGCCCGTGATATGGGAGGAATTTTCCAAGGCACTTCTTATCAGATTTGGACCGACTGATTACCAAGATCCTTCAGAAGTAATCACTCGGCTCAAACAAACCTCTACTGTTGTCACTTATTAGGAAGAATTCGAGAAACTTTCTCATCGTATTGATGACTTACCCTAATCCTTTTTGGTGGGATGTTTTATTGCAGGGCTCAAAGATGAGATTCGGTTAGATATGAAGATTAAACAACCGCAACAATTGATTGATGCCATTGGAGTAGCAAAATTGGTTGAAGAGAAGTTGAACTTGCAGAAGACAAATATAAACAGCAATCTACTCACTTGGAACAACAAGAGCAATGTGCAACCAAGCATTTTGGGGCCTCCACCGACAACCAAAACTGCTAACAATCAAACTTCTTTTCGCAAGATCTCGAGTCAATAAGCAAAAGAGCGAAGAGATAAGGGATTGTGCTATTACTGTGACGAGAGATACAATCCAGGCCACCGCTACCAGAAGCCTTAACTTTTCTTCATTGAGGACACTTTGGACTCTAAAACGGAGGAGATCAAAACAACAGAAATTACCGATATAGTTTCAGATATATCGTTGCATGCGATGGCAGGAACAGATCACCCTCAAACCTTACAATTGCAAGGGAACTTAAAAGGACGTGATGTAGAGATTCTCATTGATAACGGTAGTACTTACAACTTCGTGGATCATAATTTAATGGACTTATGTGACGTAATGGTAACCCAAGATCATCCACTTCAAATTACTATTGCTAATAAAGAAAATATTATTTGTCATGGAAGATGTCTCAATCTTTCTTTGATCATTCAAGGATATCACACTTTGGTATATTTTTATGTTCTTCCAGTTACAGCATACCCGATTGTTTTGGGAATTCAATGGTTGGCCACTCTGGGACCTGTAGAGACGGATTATGCCAATCTGACCATGACCATAAAGAAGGGAGACCAGCTTCACACTTTTCATGGCATCAAAAGGGGAGAATTAGAGCCGCTACAGAGAAAAGAACTTCACATGACATATGGATCCACATTTGTCTTGCAGATTGAAGCCTCAAAAGGTGCCCCTACCTCAACATCTCACCCAGAGATACAACAAGTTCTTACAAGATGCCACCATATGTTTGCCTAGCCTACGACTCTACCACCAAAACGTGTACAAGATCACCATATTCCGCTTTTACCTAACAATAAACCAATCTCAGTAAGACCTTACCACTATCCCTTTTATCAAAAAATTGAGATTGAAAAAATGGTTCATGAATTGCTTTCATCAGGATTGATACATCCTAGTAGGAGTCCATTCTCATCACCTGATTTGTTAGTCAAAAATTCCAACGGAAGTTGGAGATTTTGTATTGATTACAGGGCTTTGAACGAAGTAACAGCGAAGGACAAATTTCTGATTCCTGTCATTGACGAACTTTTGGATGAACTACATGGCTCTGAGGCTTACTCTAAATTAGATTTGCGATCAGGCTACCACCAAATCCATGTCAAGGAAGAAGATATACACAAGACAGCCTTTAGAACGCATGAAGGTCACTACAAATTCGTAGTTATGCCATTCGGACGCACCAATGCTTCGGCAACATTTCAAGCTCTGATGAATGAGATCTTCCGCCCTTATTTACGAAAGTTTATTCTTGTTTTCTTTGATGACATTCTTGTGTATAGTAGGAATTGGCAAGAACATGTAAATCAATTGGAAATCGTTTTACAGACTCTCGCTTCTCATCAGTTATTTGCAAAGCTGACAAAATGCAGATATGGAGTCACAGAGGTGGAATATTTGGGTCATTTGATTTCAACGTAGGGAGTAGCGGTAGACCCCAAGAAAATTGTAGTCGTTAAGGATTGACCACAACCTACAAATCAAAAGAGTGTGCGAGGCTTCCTCGGGCTTGCCGGCTATTACAGAAAATTCATCAGAAATTTTTGAGGTATTGCTGCTCCTCTCACTCGATTATTAACTAAGGATGGTTTTTCTTGGAATACAGAAGCAGCAAAGGCATTCTACTTAAGGAGGCATTGTCATCTCCCCCTATTTTAGCTCTACCAAACTTCACTCAACAATTTGTTGTTGAAAGTGATGCAAGCGGCACAGGGAT
Source organism: Erythroxylum tenue (assembly GCA_027568955.1). Classification (NCBI taxonomy): domain Eukaryota; kingdom Viridiplantae; phylum Streptophyta; class Magnoliopsida; order Malpighiales; family Erythroxylaceae; genus Erythroxylum; species Erythroxylum tenue. Next base: position 15,879,365 of record JAOSBM010000008.1, read on the forward strand.
AGGAGCTATCTTGTTACAAAATCAAATAGCAGTAGCCTATTACAGCGATGCATTAAAAGGAGTCACATTGCACCTTTCACATACGAGAAAGAAATGTTGGCAATCGTGAGGGAGATCCGAAAATGGCGTCCTTATCTCCTTGGTCGACCATTCATTGTTTGAACGGGCCAGAAAAGTCTCAAGTATCTTTTAGAGCACGAATTACGACTCTTGCTCAAGCGAGGTGGTTACCGAAACTTATGGGATATGCTTATAAAATAGAATATCGGAGGGGTTAAGGGAACCAAGGTCCAGATGCTTTATCTCGCTTGGGAGAATTCCAGATGACTGCCATATCCCTGACAATAGTTGACTGGTGGAAGAAATTACAAGAAGAAGTTAGAGAGGATTCATTCTATAAAAACGTCTCTCAACAAAAATCCACTGTGCGAGATTTCCAGGTGAAAGATGGCATTTACTTTTTGAATGGAAAAATTTTCCTGAGTCCTCGTAGCTTTTTAATTCCTTTGGTCTTAAAAGAATTTCATTCTTCACTGCTGGGAGGGCATTTTGGGTATGAAAAGACTGTCTCAAAAATCCATCAAACTTCCCAATGGCCAGGACTGAATAGAATGGTGAAGGAGTTTATTCAGACTTGTGTTATCTGTTAGCAGAATCAATATGAAACATTGAAGCTTGCAGGACTCATGCATCCTTTCCCATTTCGAAAATAGTTTAGAAGGATATATCAATGGATTTTATTGAGGGACTGCCTCCATCCTATGGTTATACAGTCATACTAGTGGTGGTTGATCGTCTCTCTAGATACTGTCACCTGGTTCCGCTGCATCATCCTTTTACGGCCATCACTGTTGCCGCAGAATTCATCAACCACATCGTCAAACTCTATGGGATTCCACGGTCCATCGTTAGTGATCGTGACAAGGTTTTTGTAAGTCTATTCTGGTCTCAATTGTTTAAATTGTATGGCACTGAACTCAAGATGAGCTCCATTTATCATCCCCAAAGTGACAGACAAACCGAAATCTTTAACAGAATTTTGGAACAATATTTGTTGTGTTTCGTAGGGGAAAAGCATCGGAAATGGAGTGAAGGGCTACCTCGGGCTGTATTGAGTTATAATACGAGTGAGCATTTAGCTACAAAAATATATCCTTTAGAATTAGTGTATGGGAGACCGCTGCTTACCATAAGTCAATATGTTCTAGGCACAATGCAGGTGGTTGCTATGGATGCTTATCTCAAAGACCGTGTTGTTGTCCTTCGTGATTTAAAAAGGAACTTGCAGTTAGCCAGGAGCGAATGAAAGTCCAAGCTGATAAACATAGAAGAGAAGTGGAGTTCTAGGTGGGTGATTATGTGTAGTTAAAGTTATAGCCCTATAGACAAACTTTAGTTACTTTTTGCAGCTCTCTTAAACTCTCCTCTTGCTTCTATGGGCCATTTGAAATTTTGGAGAAGATCAGTTCTGTTGCTTATCGTCTTTGTCTACCTGAAGATGCCAGAATACATAATGTGTTTCATGTCAGCCTTTTGCGAAAACTTCTTAGTGATAGACCACATCCCGTCTCTGCTCTGCCCCCTATTACTGATGATTCCATAATGTTACCGGCTCCCAAGAAGATATTGGAGAAGGGTGTTACCCAGAAAGGATGATACAAACCAGTGTTCGAAGTTCTTTTTAAGTGGGTTGACACTTCGGAAGTGGATGCAACGTGGGAAAATCTCAAACGGTTTTTGAAGGCGTACCCAACTTTTGTCCTTGAGGACAAAGACCTTGCAGGGCGGATGAACTGATAGCAGAATATTCACGTGTCCAGTACATGTGTGCCGAACGTGTAATAAATATGAGAAAATGGCTTGTTTTCCTTAACTACATTGACTTGGTCTCAATAACCAAGTTGTTTCTATTTCAGTTACCACTAATAATGAACAACTTCCTTATCGTGTGCCAACTCTGGAGGTAGTAGCTAGATATTCCTATCACTTTTAATTCTTGTTATGCTGTAGGTGGGAGATCCACCAATGTGATCAATTTTAATTCCTTGTTTGTAGCTATGAGAGTTCCACAAATTTAGGAAGTTATATGTATTTAAAGGCAGTCAAGTGAATGAAGGAAAGACATGAAAGTTTTATCCCAAAAATTACATCTTTCTGTCTTCTTCTCTCTAAATATTTCTTTCTTTTCTTCTTCTTGTTATCAGTGAAGTGGATCTAAAATACGAGAATCGGGCTGGTGTGCGTGAGTGGAGAACAATATAGCTGCTGAATAAGAAAAGAATAGGAAGTTTCAGTTGAAAGGGGGGTGAAAAACCAAGAGTGAATGGAGAGTTTGGCTGCTGGAAAATGGGAGGAGAAACTTAGACAATAGCGGATAGACCACTCACTTCATCATTTTCTAGTCATTTTCTAACTAGAATTGAGGCTATTGGAGCTGATTCGTGGATACTAGAGAAGGAAATGGAAGGCTAAATCCCCTGATGCCAATTCAAAGGTGGAATCGAGGCCAAGGAGCACATTAAGCGTATAGTGTTGTGTATCATTTTCTACTCTCTTTTTAGATTGTTACGTTATTTTGTACGTATTGAATGAGTATTTGGATAATGATGGTTTTAATGCCCTATTGAATCATTTTTATGACTACCCATAGCTAGATCTTGAATGTGATACGTATTAGTCATGTTGAAGATCGTTTGTAGCAACTAATGGTACTGAATCGTTAGAAATAACGTAGCTTAAGTTAAATAGTCCATGCTTGCGTGATTATTACTTAAATTGATCTATTTTTCTTAATTGTAACGCTACTATCCGGATAAACTTAGAGAGCTTATTCTAGGTTTCCTGATAGTTAGGGTTAATTATCAAGCTCTTTGTAATTAAGTAAAACTTAAGGAAAAACTGGAATTAATAGAACTTGTTATTAAGTCACGATCAATAGTCTAAAAGGAGGAGTAAAGACGATAACTCAATGACATTTGTCAAATTGTGCTTAGTCTGAGATAAAACCAATGAATTGGTGTTCAATTTATTCATCGACTTTATCGTTTTGCTACAGTTTAATTTGATTTATTTTCATAGATTCAATTTTATTTTGTTTTTAATTTGTTTCAAATTGAAAATCCCCCTATTTGCTTAAAGAGATAATTTAGGAATGTATTTGATATTAATCTCTGTGGGATTGACCTAGACTTATCGCTATCTATAGTTTAGTGTAGTTATTTTGGTAGCGTTACAACGTGTAATGAGACATTAAAACTATAAATTCGGTTTAATAGAATTTGATATTAGTATTTAATCACATAACACGTACACTAATTGTATTTCTATTTACTTCCATAAGCTAACCTATTATTCTTTGTTTCCAAATATAGCTTCAAAAGTCACTTAAATACCATATTTTACCCTTTCTAACTTACCAATTTATTCAAAGCACTACCTCACTCAATTTAATTCACTATATCATTATCATGCATGATGAGTCACGATTATGACACCTGTCCAAAATTCATACCTCCAATTTTTCCTAAATTTTCACATATTAAACATTCACATTAGGTTTTGAGGTCTTCAAGAAATTTGTTCCCCTATATCTATAATTTCCATATCATTAAAAATAAGACCATTTGAAGTTCTAAATCAAGAAACATGAACCAAAAATCACAAGCAGCTCCAACACAGGGTAGTATCAAATCATCATTTTCAATCTCAAATTCTAGTATGATTCAGCCAGAATTAGATCAGGGTCTCTTCTAGGAATTTTTATTACTGTGTCTTATGTTTCATTTTCAGTTAGAATCACCCAATTTTGAGGTTTGTAAGCCTATTTATGTCCAAAACAATGGGACTGGTTTAAGCAAACCTAAGATAGAATTCTACTACATGTTACTCTCTAGTTATATTCAATCAAATCCATGCAAAGAAACACCAAAATAACACCAAGGCACCATTGATCTTAAACAAATCCATCCCATACTAAAAACCCACAAAAATTAGGAATTTAAGCTAGGAACACTTACCACTTTTTCCTCTAATCTTTTGGGTATTTGTTGAACAACTTTACTTGATCAAGATCTCTTCAAACCTCCATCAAAACCCATCAACAATGAAAGCCCTCTTCTTCCTCTATCCTTGTCCTACCTTTACACTTACTTCTTTTCTTTTCACTTTTGTTTTTGGTCTCTCACATTTACTTTCTCTTAACACTCACGGTTATGTTAAATAATGAAGTTAAATGTCTTACTTTATGCTTTTTTATACTCATTTAATGGATTCCACATGACACCTTCCTATCGGTTCTCTTCTAACGACTCATCCTTCCACCAACACCATGTAAAATGATCAAATTGCACTTTAATGAATACCAAAAAGACCAAATTGCCCTTTAATGCCTACAAAAAGACCAAATTGCCCTTTAATACATTTAATTCACCAAGTAACCAAATCAAATCTCAAAAATATTCCACATCTGTCTTATCATCAAATTGACAATGAAATACTAGAATTAGGGTCAATACTTATTGAGTGGATGCTTTAAAAATTTTCAAATTTGTTTAAAATCATTAATACCCATTACTTTCCAAAAAGGGCATTTTAGTCCTAAACTTTTGAAACTCCCGAAATCCATCCTATCAGACTTATTTTCAATCCGTTTCATTATCATTAAACTCTAATACTTATTTCAGATAATCTTCAATATTTTGAGGTTAGGTCCCTCAAAAATACTATTCATTCAAAAATAGTATTCATCAAACATAAAAATTTATAGTCAATGAAAGGAAAGATTCGGGGTTTTACACTTATAGTAGAAGACTCAATACATGTTGCATTTTAGACACTATGTTCCACCATTCTACGATGTTCTTGATTGGGACCAAGTTTAGTGCATATTTGGATTGCTGGGTAACTGAAATTACGGAGAAAAAAAAACTCCATAAAGTATGCCATGCCCATAGAAAAAGACATTTCATACTCACTGAATGGCTAATTAAGCCTTTCGATATAATGCATATGGTAATATACATTTAGTGGATTGTCATTGAAATTTGTAGCTCCCAAAATATACTTAAAAGATAGTATATTCAGTTTTTTTTTGTATATTGTTTTCCCAACTCAATAAAAGTTTATCTCTAATGTGATTATATGGATTTTCTTTTTCTTTAGGAATGAGTTTTTTATTCTAATTTTTGAAACTAAAGTAAGGGAGTTTGATTTACTGGAATAATCAATATTTAAAAGGGTTATTGATATATTAAAACATATCTTATAAGATATGATTTGAGGACAGCCTTGGAGCAACTAGTAAAGGTCATTCCTTTGTGACCAAAATTTCATTGGTCTGAGTTAGGAAAATAGCCTCTTTGTGAAAAAAAAAATACAAAGGAAAGGTTATGTATATTGATGACTCTTCCCTTATCCTCGCAAAGAGGGAAACCTTGTGCAATAGGGTACATTGTGCTTTTTTTTTTCTTATCTTATAAGATATGATTTGGCAAGGAATAATGATGATGTTTAAAAATAAAAGAAAATTACCTTTTTCTTTTTAATTTTTTGATCAATTATCAATTTTTAAATTCTAAAGCTAGAAATTAATTTGAGAAGTGAGTCTTGGATAAATTAAATTTTGGAATTTTTAAAAAGAATAAAAAGGTAATCTTCTTTCTTTTTTTTTGAGTATCGAGAACCAAAATTTCATGTAAAGAGGGATGAAAAGCACTTTTTGAAAATTGAAATGTACGGTTGAATGTTGGTTACAACATTTATATTTAACGGCTATGCGATTTCGAATGTGAGCCAACCTATGTTTTAGAAGTTGTATCGAACTGGTTAGCTCGACCAGGAATAGTATGAATCCGCTATTTGTCCGATTCAATTTCATTTAATAATTTGTATATATACAAATTGGCTGATTTATTAGATAATTGGTTGGTTATCAATGAACCAGTTGGAACCGATTAATCTATATACTTAAACTTCAGAAATCAAAAGTTAAAAACTCTCCTCGGCTTTACTCTTTGCTCTTCACCATCTTTTCTTCATACGTCTAATTGCTTCCATTTATGGGTAAATAAAGGTGATTGTTTTTAGTTTCAAATATGATCTTTCATTCTTTCTTGAAATTACTACTTCTCTTGTTAATCTCTCTCTCAAAGTTGTGGTGGTTATGAGTTTCTTCATAATGCAGTGACTGTCAGGATTGGGGCTCTCTCACAGATCTGAAATGGTGGAGCTTTAAACTTGGATGGCTATCTGTACTATTTCTAGAAATGATTGAAGTATCTAATGAAACAAAGATAGGTGAGGAAAGCCTCTACAGATGGTAAAGATTCTAAAGGAGAACCCCAATCTTTAAAAGCCATTCATTAGAGTATATCAACTGAAAAATGAGTATGTCTGCCACTTTTTTCACTAGGAATGGGCATAATAGTTGACATATTTCTCGAATGCAAGGTACTGCTCATTTTCCATTTTGGTATTACTTCTATTAACTTATTGGAGAGTGTGATATAATAATATATTGTAGGTTTGTATGAGGTATCAAAACTAGATGGATGGAGGAGTGAGAAATCCGAGAGTTGATGAATGGGTTTTGGAGTGAAATACTGATTCTAGTTGCCAATCCATATTTCTATAGAGTTCAAGTTTGTTCAGTCTACTGTGTTATTCAAGGTTTTAATATGTTAAGAGATAGTAGATAAGGATAAGGCAGTCAATAGCTTCATCTACAAGAGTACCAACTACAGGAGATTTCTTCTTTATTCATACTTATTGATTAATTAGTTTTCTATAATGGTTGAACTCTATTTCACTTTAATCTTTAAGTTTGGTAGTTGTGTTATATATATATATATATACTCTAATGAAGTGTTCTATTTGTTAACACTTGGTCGTTTGAAGTAGAGCACATTTAGAAGAGTTTGGTAATTACTGGTAATTATTGGAGCAAAGTTTAATAAGTAAGTGTGAGAATTTGTTCACCATTCTGTTGTGGGTCTTCTTTTGGTGCACATTTATTGTCATTTTAACTTTATCTGGATGTAATAATTAACTAATTATGTTTGCTAATTTGTATGTGAGATATCATATATGAATAATTTGTAAAGTGATCTTGCTAATTTATTTTTACTTTTTACTTCTTGCTATTAATGAAGTATTATTTTTCTTAGTTTTAATGAGATTATCAGATATGGTCTTATATGATATATTAATGAAATTTTATAAGAAAAATAATTACTCTCTTTCTTCATCAAGAAGTCAAGAAAATAATAATATAAATATATAATTAATCATATAATAAATTGTAAATTGAGTTATATATTTTACTTATTAACAATTACTTTTTTACTATAATGTAAGATATTAAGTTTAGTATAACCTTTAATTCATTGATTTACTTTTTTTATGATAGTGGGCTACTCCTAAATTAATTTAATTTTTATTGGACTGATTTAACATAAATAGAAAAATTTTATCCTTTTTTATAAATATTCATGTCACAGTTATTCTTTATGATATAAAAAGCAAAAGATCTCTTAATCTTTTTTTTTTGTCTATTTTGGTATATATTGTAAATTTCTTTCATGGTTTTTAGGTTAAAATTATAATGGAGAATATATAATCATCATAAAAAGATTCAATGAATATAACATCCTCTACTCTTGGTAAGTCTAATCAAGCATGAAATTATTTTTCTTCTTCTTAAGCATTTGATGGGATATCCAATATATTTGTATATTTTTCGGTAAAATATTTTAAAGGGGATGAATTTATAGAATGAAAGAACATCTTGTTGGTATTAAAGGGTAATATTGCTTCTTGCAAAAAAAATTATCATTTAGTATACATGAGAGGATTGGAAATTATTTGCAACAAGTAAAAAAAGAAAAGGAAAAATAAAGAGACTCATGATATATCTTTTGGAGATGATGAAGCACCACAAGTATTAGATAAAGGAAAAAAGAATGCTACTATTGACATAGATTTTTTATTTTCCTCCAAGAACTACTCCTAGTTCTCATCCTAGTTTAAAAAGTGTTTTGGTTGATAAAGATGTTGTTTTGTGATGTAAAAGAGTATGGGCTAGATGGTTTTATCATTCATATATTCCTTTAAATGCTTTAAATTCACTATATTTTTAAGAAGTAATAGATGCTACAACAACGATAGGTCTAAGATTTAAGGTACCTTCTTATTATGACATTCGTGTGCCTTCGCTTCAATATTTAAATAAAAGAATATCAAGTAATTGTGGATACATATAAGTCTACTTGGGAACTAATAGGATGCATTATTGTAGCAGATTGGCGGATTGATTAAAAAAAGAGCCTTGATTAATTTCTTGGTTTATTTTAATATTGAAACAACTTTTATCAAGTATGTCAATTCTTCTTATATGATAAAAAGTGTTAATGATTTATCTGAATTATTTTCTAAAATTGTCGAATGGGTTAGACTAACGGATGTTGTGCATTTTGTTGCAAATAATACAACTAATTATGTATCAGTTGGGTACTTATTACAATCAAAGTATGGGCATATTTATTGGTCTCTATGCTTTACACATTATATAAACCTTACTTTAAAAGATATTGGTAGTATGGATCATATTCCTAGTCTTGCTTCATGCGCATCTAAAATCACAATTTTTGTGTATAATCATGTCACTTTTTTTTGTCTTGGTTAAGAAAGCAAGAAGATTGGGTTGAGATCATGCGTCTCACTACTTCTAGGTTTGCAACTACAATTATTACTTTGAAAAGTGTTTATGATTATAAACAATTACTTCAAAATTTAGTGACAAGTAAATACTTTTCAAGTCATAAGTTATCAAAGAGTGAAAAAGGAAAAGAATTTTTTGTTATTATTCTAGATAATAAATTTTGGGATACTTGCTTGATCATTGTGAAGATTGTAGCTCTGCTTAATTATATGATTGTTGAATTGAATGAGAAGCCATCTTTGGGGTGTATATGTGATGGTATATATAAAGATCACAAAACTATTATAAATCTTTTTAAAGGGAAGGAGAAATTGTACAAGTCTTACATAGATATTATTGACGATAGGATAAACATCTTACTCAAAGGATTTACTTAGTAGCTTATTTTCTCAATCCTTATTGCTTATATAGTGGAGACATATATATAAATAATATTATAGGGGATCTTATTGATGAGATTAAATACAAAAGTATTTTCTCTATTAAGGAGAAATTACAAGCAATCAATGAAATTAAATTGTATCGTGAAGATTTAGAGAGTTTGGTTAGATCATCAACAAAGAGAGAACCTATGATTAAAAAAATGCAGGTTGGTAAGTTTTTATATTTTTAATTCATTCTATGCTTACTAATAATATATATTTTTATTTTCCATAACTATTAATTTAACATACAAATGAGTGACCGAGACTATTTGGTGAAAGTATTCTAATATTGAGAAAACTCGTTGTTAGATTACTCAGTTAAACAGCTTGTGCATCAGGTTGTGAACATAACTAGAGCGTTTTTTAACGTATTCATACAAAGAAACGAAATCGATTGGAACATCAAAGACATAATGACTTTGTTTATGTTACTTATAGTTTGAGAATGAAAATCTAATATTTTATAGTTTTTTATTTCATTAATTTTATTTTTATTATTAACTTTGTAATTTCTCTATTATGTATTCAAAGAGCTTAGTAAGAAGAGAATGTATAATCCAATTGGTATTGATTCTACTGACCATACTAATTTTTTAGATCGAAGAAGAAGAATCATCGCCTGATCTTGATTATAAAGAACTTGAAAAGGTGATTTATGAAAAAAAATGCATTTATCAAAACGAATGAATTAAGAACATCTACTCATAGCTAGTTCATATCTTATTTTGATCATATTCAAGGTAAAAGTATAATGTATTACAAATTTACAATCGAGAATAATTTCATACATTACTAATTTGTAATTTATTTGAATGCAATAAAAGAAGTTGATGGCAGTTTATGAGTCTTTAGATAGTGTTGAAGAATTTGAAACTTTTGACAATAATAAGACACAACCTCCTTCAGAAATATAATTTTAATTTTTATTATTATTTTAAGTTTTATATTAGGCTCAAATTTATTTATTATTAATTCATTATATAGTAATAGACATTGATGTATTTTTATTTCAATAAAATATTTTATTTTTACTTATCCTTATAATTTTTACTTCTTATTTATTATATATTGATTTTATAATAGTGTAATATCGATTGAATTTTTAAACTTTAAATTTTTTTTAACCGGTTCTAATTTCGATCTAATTTTTAAAACTTAGAGTAAGCAAAATCGTATGAGATTGGCTTAAAAAATTAAAAAGGATTTGAGGGTAAAACCTAGAAAAGTGTAAGTACCAAAACGTGAGGTTGTTATTCAGACATTCACAGGAACAGTCAACTGGCGCTTAAAGGTCAACTTGATAGTGTCAAACTAGTAATTTAAAGCACATTAGATGCCCATTCTTTTGAGTTTTGAGAGTGTGAAATCTGTACGTATTTCATGCCCGCCATTTTAACTTCACTTTTCACATCCCCGTTTACAAAATTTCAGAAGCCAAACACTTACACCACCCCCTCCATGTTTTTGAAGTATCTTTAGAATATTACACAATCTTCTAGCTAGAAAGAAAGAGAGAGAGATAAGAGTTGGATATGGAGAGTAGTTCATGCAACAGATACAGAGTCTCGACTCTATCTTGTGTGTGTGCTTCGATGATCGTGTTGGTTGTAGTATCAACTATGATCTTCGACGGTGATCGTGGTGCTTTCAATTTCTTTACCGATTTCTCTGTTTTCAAGTTGGAGCCCTCTATTTCCGTCTCTATCGTTGAGTTGCGAGCCAAATTCAGCACCTCCGTTCATGATCATCCATCCACCAACAATACTAATACTACCGCTGTAATTGTTGTAAGTAAACATATTTCATTTCAAATATATATATATATATATATATATATATATATAAAGATATTTGAGTCTACTGTTAGTTATAAATTAATAATGCAGAGGAAAGAAAGGGCAGAAGAAAAGATGGAGCAGGGACTAGCCCAGGCTCGAGCGTTGATTCACAAGGCAGCCGCTTCCCATTCTAATATGTCGCTCTTGGCCAGAGAACACCAAGGCCTTAAAGAATCAGTTTATCATAACCTCGCAGTTTTTTACCAGTAAGCCTCATTTTATCTCATCTTTAATAACTTTTACAATTATCGATGATCCAAGTTTCATAATTAAAACAAACACCTTTGCTTCTAATGTAATCACCTAGCCGTCAGGATTAAAGCTCAAGTTTTGCTAATCCAACACCTGCACATGTACCTTACCATTTCTTTTTTTTAGTTGGTGTGTGAATTGATTGTGGCACAAGGAAATGGGTTATGAGGAAACCTTGCAAGTGACGCATGTGATGTGTAGTGCGCACTCGAAACTCACTCATTTTCTATTACCCACTCGCCTGTGCCTGTACACACACTCTCTATGTGAATCATAACAGCGAACTGCAAAAACTGGCCTTCGCCTTCTATATCGTGGACATTACATAAAGGCGCTCCTTTTATTTTGTATAGGGCTGTGGTCCTAATTAACTCTTCTTCCTATAAGTGTATCTAAAATACAAGGTTTTAAAAACCGGACCGGTTCGTCCGGTCCGATCGGAAAAACCTTGAACCGCCCAGTAGTCCGGTTCGGTTTTACCTAAAAACCTCTCTGCATAAAAACCGGCCGGTTCAACCTTTTTTCGGTCGGACCGGACAGTCTGGTCCGGTCCGGTCTGATTTTTTAAACTTTGCAAAATCCCCTTCTTTTCTTTCATCAAAACTTTCGCATTAATAGAATTGTTGCGAAGAACATGTTCACTTAATTAATAAGTCAAATTCTTCAAAATTATTGATTTATAATATTTATTTCTTTTTTAATGTTTTGTCTTCCTAAATAAGGGAGGAAGAAGATAACTGTATTATCATCACACTGAAAATCAAATGACGCCATCACTTATTACAATATAATTACCTATAAGCATAATATAATTTTCTTACATTAATATCATAATTTTGCTAAAAACATTATATAAATCGTATTGCCACCT
>JAOSBM010000008.1:15904776-15929313 GCA_027568955.1 Erythroxylum tenue
CTTACAGGAGATACAAGTCGACTTATAGTACTGTATAAGCATAAGTCGAGTTACAACAGGTGTACAAGTCGACTTACACTTACACATACAAGTATCTGGCCTTTAACAGTATTTACAAAACATGTTTAAATAACTATACAATTATTGCAGAGAGTGTTAGGCAAGAAGTTGAAGTAGAAGGGGGAGTTCCCAAACAAGGAGTTGGATAAGAAGAAATAGGACAAAGTAAGAAGCTAGTTTACTTTGCTATCAACCCAACCAACCCATTTCCATCTTTAATGCAAGCTAGCTTCCTTAGAGCTACGCCTATCTATAATATGTTTTGGATATTTTAGTAATTTAATTACAATTAAATTATAAATTTATTAAACTTTAATTAGAATTACAATTAATTATAATTAAATACCAATTGGACCCAAAGAATATCTAATATCTCATATTGGTCCTTTTTTATTAAATGTCTCATATTCAACCATAATTTTTCTTAAGTATTACAATCAAGTTCAACTTGATTAAAACATCTTTTCTCTCTTCAACATATTCTTTGTGTGTGACCCATTAAGTTTCCAAATATATTAGCAATAAATATAAATTATACTCCTCAATAATTATTTAGGATTCTCTAATTAAATAATTTACATGCATAGATTAAGAATGGCATCTAACAATGTATCATGACCATCCAAATATTTTAGAATGTCAAAATTATTTTGACTAACCTTTTCGTGCATGATTGTTCCATATAATTCAATCAATTCATTATACAATGTTCCAATTAGACATAAAGCATAGAATTAATCTATTTGAGTCCATTCATATTAGTTCTCTACTATTGGTATTTGATTCAATTAATGACATTTGAAAACTATTTTCAAAGTGTCATTTTACCTTAGCCAAAGATTTCCTAAATAAATAATAAAAAGATAATAAAACATTCTCCCTAATCACTTTAGGGTGATGAATCCTATATTAATCACTCAACTATTTCTATATAGTTTTTGCTATATCCAATGACCATCGATTGAGCTACCTTTCACTAGAATATGTTATAACTAGTATCAAAATATAACAATTCCTATATGAGATAACTTTTAAGATCTCAAATGATCACTTATACAATTATCACAATAAGAATTTCTATAGACATACAAATAATGTTCTAAATGAAATTATACTTTAGTTTATGAGATAGAATGCTTCCTTTATATGAAAGAAACATAATGTGTGGTAGTCTTTTTACGCTTTATTCGTGTCACGTCTTAATAGATCAATGAATATGAATAATTTATGGATAATAAGTAAATGTAATATGAATCTTATAACTATGATCTCATCGTAATTTCATTTACATTGTATATTTATTCTAGAGAATTTATTGTATACATTTGAATATGTATAAGAAAAAGAATGCCTTTAAATTACTGTGTCACTAAACTATAACTAATCAATTGACTGTAAGCATAAATCAACCCATGTTATATAAGAATAAAAGACATTTGTCTTTTAAAGGGTTTCTTTTACCTATTCAAGCTCCAAAATTAGAGAAAGTAGACATGGAGATTTGGAAATAAAGAAGTAGATTAATAGGATTATCAATATTATGGTTATCTTGTTAGTGGCACTTGTTCCATCACCAAGTTACTCACTATTGATCATGATTGATATTACATTAATACTGTAATTTTTTGTGTAATTAGTTAACCTTTGGGCATTAAGAATATAAGTAAACACTAATCATAGTTTATTTAATAATTAGTACTAATTTTCGTAATAAAAATAAATTGGTATGAGTTTTAGTTCTAATATTGAAACCTTACACTATTAGAACTAAAACTCATACCAATTTAAGTACGGTATTCCAAATATTGGTGTTTGTTTATAAAGAATAAATTTTGTGTCTTTTATTTTCTCCACGTGGCTCATTTTATTAGTGTTTAGCATGCCTACGGAGAGGATGTCCCATACATGTAGCTTCATCCTTACCGCTTATTCTAAATTTCCAAAGAAAAATATTGGCTTTCAAATAAAAAAGACATTGACGATTAAATCTCAACCATTAAAGGATATCCATTTAAGCTCATTTCTTTCCCGTTAAGGAAAAAAATTACTGTAGGTTTGGTTTGGTCTATTTTTTTTTTTCATGACTCAAGTTTAGCTTAAAGTCATATAAGACTCTAACAATCAATAGCTTGATCAAGTTAAAATTAAAATAATATTATTTTGTTTAAATTAGTTAAGACTAGTTTGGATTGATTTTTTAAGTTTAAGTTCAACTTAAACGATCAGCTTAGACTTAACCTATTAAATTCAAGTAAGATTAAACCAAGCTTAACTTACCATCCCTACTTATTTATCTCTAAAACCATAAATGATTTACTCCTTTGATCTCCGTTAGTAATATTCAACTTTTCTAGTATTAATCGATACTAGCCTTTAGGATCATCCCTTTAATGGTAAAACCTTAATTTTCTTTTTAATTTTTATCACCTTCTTTTTCATTTAGGTTTTTTAATCACTCAATCTAAACTATATTTCCTTTTCCTAGATGCTAGCAAATTTTCAAAGGGAGAAAAGGGTTTTTTCTATGCATTTGTCATCTAGTATAAAAATGGTTGTTGATAAGGGTGAATTTCTTTCTTTTCTTTTTTCATGTTTAGATGCTTTATCATTATGGTTTTGATTTTTTGTTGTTATTTAAATTTTTTTTGCAATTAATTTCCTTTTGATTGGATAATGCTAATTTTGGTAATGAGTTTAGCTTTAAATTTTTATCAGTGGTGTTTATGTATTTATTGAAAGTTTTTTGAAATTTTGTTTGGTTGATATTTTGGGTTTCAACAAGTTATTGAAATTAATGTATATGTAATTCTATAAATAATTTTTTACTTGTTCGTTCCTAGAATAATTTGTATAATATTTCGATTGTTCAACTATTCTATTTAGCACAAATATTTGAGTTAGACTAAGGTCTTAACTTATGGTTTTGATGATAATATCACATATTGTTCTTAATTCATTTACTTTTGGTGATATTAGTAACTATATTACAATGGAAGTAAGCAATGTCTGAAAGAAAAAGTTTAGTATAACTACAAAGTGAGCAAATAAATCAAATGAATCAATTGAGCAATTAAACAATTAAAGAATGAAAAAAAAAGAGCAAACTAGAGCATATATACAACTCAAGAGAGCTTCCAACTAATTTAAGTAAAAAACTAAGAATAATCAAGCACCTTAAAATTTAAAAAATCATTATAACCCTTCATGTAACCTTATCTTGGGCATTTCAATAAATTAAGGCTTTAATCATTGTATTATCATTTACATGTGGGAAATAATTTATATTTTTTTCAAAATCAAGTGAAATTTTATTTTGATCTTTAAATAAAACTCTTGATCATTAATTTTTTGTGTGAAACTTATGAAATAATTTTGGATAAAGTTTTGATCAAGCGGTGTATTTTATCTTCGGAAATACTTAGTTGTTAAACTTTATAACTTGGTTTCAACTAGCCAAACAAAGGAACAAAAAGTTATAGAATAAGTGTTATCTATTAGGATAAGAGATAGAGAATTTGAACCCACAGTCTAACATGCATAGGCTAGTTGAAGGTAGGTATCTAACAAGTAGAATATGCCTAAAAATTAGTTTTCATAAAAACTAGTTTATATATCTAATGATAAATGTTTACTTGGTTCAATTTTTAGGCAATTTAATGCATTTTCTTGTTTATTTAAGCAATTTTTTAGTGCTTAAGTTGTTCATATTTTGTTTGTAGGTCTAATTCACTCACTTAGAGCAAAGAGGAATGAATTTGGACAAGTTTAGAGTAGTTTTCATTGAGTTATAGAGTGTAGAGAAATGTAAATGGCCATGTAGGAGAGTTTAGAGGTGTGTTAAATATTTCTTATGAAACACTCCCGTGTTGATTTGTAAGAAGGCTTATTGACAATACGTGCCTGTGTTTGTGCATGTGTTAGTTCCAAATAGTTTTATGCATTAATTTGAAAAACACAATCATCAACATGCCCATGTTGATGCTTATATAACTCACTATATCCAAATTTCAAGTTTAGAAAGGAAGGAGAAAAAAAAGGAAACCCCTTTGGGGCATATTCATCAATCAAAAGTAAAATTTTTGGAAAGTTTAAGGATTCTAGTCATGTTTTTCAGGATTTCCAACTTTATTTTATTTTTGTTGTTTTATTTTCTATTATCATGAGTTTAATACCTTTTGGAGTTTGGATTAGAAGAACCCCAGGATGTATTTTATAGTGACTTTATTTTAATTTAATTTATTCATTGATTTCATTGAGATTTAATTATATGTTTATATTTATTCTTGAATTAATATTGCTGGCATATTCTTTTATATGTGATTTCATGCAACTGAGACTGAGAAATTCTTTATATGAATAGATCTAGCATAATTAAAAGGAGTTACATGCAAACCTAGAGATAGACGACATAAATTCTTAAATTAGAGTCAAATCTAACAGTGAAATTCCTAAATCAAATAATGCAATTCTAGGGGTTTTAATTAGCAATATATTTCAATTAATCAACCTATGATTAGGCATTAAATATTACTAAAAAAGATATTAGCATAATTTAGGAATTTCCATGGTCCAATAAAAAGAATAAAGTTATTAGTGAAATCATGATTGCATGAGAAGTCTTAAGGGGGTTCGAAGTCCAGGTACCACTTGTTTAGTTGGTTATTTTCCACTTTTTTGCTATCTTAGTTTCTTTAATTATGTTGATTTGTTTTTGATTTGTTATTTTAATTTTAAATATAAATTGTCACCATCACCTAAATTTTATGTTATATAATTGGAAAAGAGAATTTATTATTACTTAGAGTCTCAGTGGGATTAACATTTGGTACTCTGAGCCCTATACTATAAAATAATAGGTGCATTTTCCTTAGATAGTCAATAGATTAAAGGAGTTGAGTTATATATATATTGCATACAAGAGTCCACCATCTAACAACTATTTAAGTTGGTTTTAGGTATACATACACCAAAAATGAGTTATAGGAGAAAGCTTTAGCATACGAAAGAGTTGATAAGATCATTAATAGACTAAAGAGCATTTGATTGAATTCATGCATTATATCATATATTAAGCCTTAGTTCATTGATGTGAGTACGAGAGGGGGTTTTAGAGTTGTATATGGTTGAGATTACTTTATATAAATTTGTCATAATCATTAATAATTCTTTCATTAACTTATAAATAAGGAAAAAAGTGAACATATCATAATTCACTCCTTTTTTGTGTCATCTCAAAACCAACAATTTATGTTCAATAAAAAGTTAATTTTCTTAGCTAGATTAAATTATCGAATTAATTGGTGTAATTCAATAATTAAGTTTTTATATGTTTATGATTCTTCAAGTTAGATCTTATTTACTTTGAAAAGTTAGAATATTGAGCATGTCTACTTAATTTTGTCCAATCTCTTGCTACCTGCTTAAGTAATTTTGTGGATGTACAAATTTTTTAACTGGTTAAGAGGTTTACATGTTAAGAAAGGGGCATAAATATGTTAATCACATAAATATATATGATTTTCTAGAAGTTGGATCAAAAGTTTTAGTAGTTTGTTCAAACTTGAAGGAGATTGTTCAAACAATCCATCAACTTGCTCAAGTTTTTTAGTAGCTTGTTCATCGAGAAATGGATAACAAAACAAGTAATTTTTTTCATTATCATTGTTTATATAATTTCAGGTTGATTATAGGTAGATCGCTAAGGTTCGTGTTATGTCTAAGATATGTATTAAAGCAATTTTATGATTATATGCATTTAAACAAACATTTTAAGTTTCTCTATAAGGAAGTTAAAGAAATTAATTTATTTTATCATATAAATTGTATGTATATTGTTTAGATTGGTTTTATATAAGTATTACAAGAAAAAAGGTGGAAAATCAAAATTTTGGGTGATTTCCAACAAAATTTGCCAAAATTCAGTGAAAATCATAAGAAATAGTTGCTTAAAATTGCTTGTTTAGAAAGTTAGAAAGACTAAAGGAGTTTCTCAATGCTAGACACATGAATAGCACGTGTGATGTACGTGCCTTAAGTGGTGAGCGTATATGCCACACACGCCAAAAGATGGAGAGCGTGTCAAGTACGTGTGAGTGTGTGTGCCACATATACCATAATATTGCCAATGTGTTTATGGCACATAGACTAGTGAAAAGTATGTCCCTTGAAGGATGCGTGTGTTTGTGCACATTATGCACATACCATATGTATCCAATTACGAGTGTACTCCATCTGACCACGTGTAATGCTAACATCAGCACACCAGAAGACAAAAAATTTGAAAATGTTCAAAATACACAAAATACACAAAATGGTCCCATGTATATTGTTATATTTCCTATGCATTTACTAGTTCAATTTTGTAGTTATTAGCCTCTTTGTTTAGGACTAGTATCTTTCTTATCCTATAGGTATCTTTCTTTATTACCACCTCCAAGGAGCTCTCCACTTTTTTGAAGACCCGATTATTTCTTTCTCTCCATAGTTCGTGCAAACATATTTTGGTACTAGTTATATATGCTTCCTTTTCACTCTTATTGGTACCTCCCTTTAAGTATATCTTAGATAATCCCTCGAATCTTGTTAATAGAGCATTACTAGATGCATAAGTCCTTGTCTTGGTTCCACACTTTTGAAGAAAACTCACATTTAAAAAATAAATATAAGTTTAGTTCTAGTCCATTCTTACAAAAGGGATCTATTCACTTATAGGTGTTAGAATCATAAGAGTTTATGATGTGTACTTTAATCACTGTTATGTGAACTTATTCGTGTATTATACATTCAGCCTATAGGTGTTTCATGATATATGTGATAATATGCTCATTACAGATTTTGTTTTATGGTTTTGAGTATCGTTATTATCATACATTTATAATAATGATTTACATTATCCATTTTGCAGTCACCTTTTTTGTAAATAATAATAGTTTCACTATCCTTATTAGTTTCAACTTAAAGAAATGGAAACAAGTTGTGGAGTTCACATTGTAGATGGTGGATATCAATATGGCCATGATCAGAAATAGGCTGTTAGCAGCTACACCCACCAATACTAAGGCTGAGAGCGTAGCCTATACAGCTTGGAAAAAGGTCAAACAAAATGTGTTATTCGACTATAAAGAGATTAATCCTAGATCATCTACTAAGTGGACTTTTAAAGACCAACATAATTAGATATTTCCTTTAAAATGTGTGTTAAAGGTACATGTAATCTTCTAATGTCAAGATTGTTATTCGAGTATAAAGGGATTAATCTTAGATCATCTACTAAGTGGACTTTTAGAGACCAATATAACTAGATGTTTCCTTAAAAACGTATGTTAAAGGTACATGCAATCTTCTAACGCTAAGATTGGTACATTATTAAAAGAATTATAATTTATAAGATATATTGGAGTAGGAAGAGTGGAGTACATTATTAGGATGGTCTACCTCTAAAGTAAGTTGAAGGCTATCAATATTTTTATTCTTGATGCTTGTATTGTATACCAACCTCTAAATAATTTCCCTTTAAAGTTTGGTCTTTAGGTTACAACGTTCAACTCCCATGATGAGGTTTAAGACATAGATTTCCTAATTACCCATTGTGTTGACGAAGACAAGAATATGAACTAATTTGATAATAAGCAAAGGGAAAGCAAAGGTAAAGTCTCATAAGTTCAAAGGTAAGCCATCTAAATTTCCTTTGTGTAAAGATATTGGTTAGTCCAATATAGCCAGGGGTCCTATGAACATTGTAAAGAGTATGAGTATAAGATGTTTCTTTTGTAGAAAGAAGGGATCTAAAAATTTGGAGTACCAAAAATACAAAACCTATAATGAAAAGCAAGAACTGTTAGGTAACTCATTGACTTATATGGTACATGAATCTAATATTATTGTAGTCACTTTAGGGTTTTGGTGCTTAGACAGTGGAGCATCTAACTATATTGCCTCTATAATTAAGGATTCATACTAAAGAGAAAGTCAAATAAGATGGATGCAAAACTAATGGTGGGGAACAATAAAGAAGTAGATATACTCTCAGTATAAGATGTTTGTTTGAACCTGCACATAAGATTCAAGCTTATATTATTTGACACTTTCTTTATACCATCTTTTAGATAGAATTTGATTTTATTATTTATTTTTGGATAAAAGGGTTATAGTTTTGTAATTAAAAATTCTATCGTATAGTTATCTTTCAATATAAAACATATTAATATGACTGTCTTATCATATGATTTGAATAGAATGTGTCTGATTTTCGACGAGATATATGCCTTTTCATATGATGTTAAACAAGTTACTGGTAAATGACATCTAATAAAGAAAAAATAATATATGTTATGAATCAGAGACTTAACCATATTTCTAAAGATAGATTTAAGAGATTAATAAAGGATAATATTCTTCCAGTCGTGGATTTAATGATCTAAAAACCCGTGTTGATTTTTGTAGGAAATTTGACCAAAATAAAGAAAAAGGGGTCAAATCATTTTTTCCTGTTATAGATCATACATCCCAACATATATAGCCCTTGTACAGTTACTATATGTAACTTAAAATATTTTATGAGACATTCATTGATGACTATTCCTGTTACAATTATATATTCTTCTTAAAGAAAAGTCAAAAGTTCTTGATAAATTAAATATTTTTAAGACTGAGGTTAAGAACTAATTGGGAAAATCAAAATTGTCAGATCTATTTATAGAGGATAGTCTTATAGCAGACATAGATTTTTTATACAAGAAAGGACCTACTTGTAAGTACTTGGAATTATATGTAATAGTGGCTTTATTCACTATGCCAAGTAGTTTTAAGCAAAATGGTGTGCCTAAAACACAGAATTGCACTTTAAAGGATATGATGAGATTAATGAAAAGTAGGACTAACCTACCAAATTACCTTAGGGGTGAAGCTATAAAGGCTACTTTGTATATACTTAATAAGGTCTCGAGCAAATCAGTGCCAAAAATGACTTTTAAGATCTGTTAAGGGTGGAAACCTAGCCTCACTCTTTTTTGTATATGGCATCGCTCTAATGCGCTTATATAATTCTAATAAGGATTGAGAATTCCAAAGATAATGGGCAAATTAAGCTTGCGGAAGTCGTGAGTGCCTTACAGGCTCAAGAGCATAGATCTTTGATGAGGAAGAATGAAGCAACTGAAGGTGCTTATCGAGTCTTTGCCAAAACAGAGACTCAAGAAAAATTCAAGAAGAAGAAAAAGACGAAAGGAGGGTCCAGCACTAAAGGCTCTCAAACACACCAGAAGAATGGAGGCAAGAATGCAGGAGGAGACAAAGTGAATAATTACAATCCCTGCCCACATTGCGATAAGTCCATTCATCTAGCTTTCAGGTGCTGAAAGAGGCCAAACGTAGAATGCAGAAGGTGTCATCAGAAAGGGCACATGGAGGCCATCTGCAAGAAGCAATCTACACAATTGGCAGCCAACGTACAAGTGACTGAAGAAGAAGACTAGCAGCTGTTTGTGGTGATTGGCGATTGTGTTAAGGATTACCCATCTGACTGGCTGATTGACAGTGGATGCACGAGCCACATGTCTCCAGATCCAAATTTATTCAAGTCTCTGGAAAAAGACGTGAAAGCAAACGTGAAGCTTGGAAATGGAGACTGCATCCGAGTAGAAGGGAAAGGTGAAGTAGAAATAGTGACCAGGAAAGGCGTCAAGATCATCTTGGATGTTCTTTATGTACCCAAAATACAGCATAATCTCCTAAGTGTAGCCCAATTGATTGAGAGAGGTATGTCTGTACATTTTGAATCAAATTCTTGTAAAGTCTTTCATAATGCTGGCCAGGAGATTCTCTACACCTAAATGAAGAACAAAAGCTTCTCGATGAGGCCTGAAGAGCTGCAACAGGAGGCACTAGTGGGAGACTTAACAGAACCTGACCTTTGGCATCGAAGGCTTGGGCACTATCACATGAAGGGATTGGAAGTAATGAGGAAGAAATATATGGCCGAAGGCTTACCACTAATTACATACGAGCGTGTTGCATGCAAAGTTTGCATGATGGGGAAGCAATCACGTACATCATTCCAGAAGGCAAAATGGAGGGTTGAGGAAAGACTTCAGCTATTGCATATGGATGTATGTGGACCCATGTCGATTGCCTCATTAAATGGAAGCAGATACTTCCTGTTAATAATCGACGATCATACAAGATAATCATGGATATACTGCCTCAAAACCAAGGGAGAGGTAGCAAGGGTTTTCAGGGAGTTCAAAGCTTTCATAGAAAAACAATCGGGTCTGAGCATCAAATCTGTAAGAACAGACAACGACTCAGAGTTTACGCCTAACAATTTTGGTGTGATCTATAAATTAGCATGAATCAAGCATCAGCTTACCGCGCCCTACACTCCACAACAGAAAGGCATCGTGGAAAGAAGGAATAGAACCGTGGTGGAAATGACGAGGTGCATGCTGGAGGAGAAGAAGCTACCGAAGGAATTTTGGGTTGAGGCTACTTCCACCGCCTTCTTCCTGCTGAACAGAGTATACACTCGGGCTCTCGAAGATAAGACACCGCATGAGATGTGGCATGGCTTCAAGCCAAAGATGAGGAATCTGAAAGCATTTGGATCGCTATGTAGTGCTCTAATTCCTTAGGTTAGAAGAAGTAAACTCGACAACAAGTCTGAAGCTGCAATCTTCGTGGGATACTGTGAAGTTAGCAAAGGGTACAGGCTGTATTATCCGGACCAGAAGAAAATTAAAGTAAGCAGAGATGTTCACTTCTTCGAGGATGAGCGCTAGAGCTGGCCTGAAGATAAGGAGATAAATGGAGTTAAAAGGCAATCAGGAATAATGCCTTCGAATATCCTGACAATGACAACCAACCCAGGAGATTATGAAGATGAGGGAGAAGCAGAACCAGGAGAAGTAGCAGAACCAGAGTTTCAGCATGATCAAAATGGGTGGACCTCTGAGGAAGAGCACATTCTAGAAGAGTCCGATGATGACTATGATTATGCACTAGTAAGAGGGACAAGAAGCCTAGCTGAAATTTATGAGAGAAGCAATGGAGCAATACTAGAACCTACCAGAACTCAAGAAGCATTACAGAATCCGAAATGGGTAGAACCCATGAAGGAAGAGATGTCCATGATTGATAAAAATGAAACATGGACCCTAGTTGAAAAACCTCCAGACAAGAGAGCTATTGGGTTGAAATGGGTGTTTAAGACAAAGCTGAATCCAATGGTTCAGTGAATAAACTCAAAACAAGGCTAGTTGTTAAAGGGTACGCGCAAGTTAAAGGTGTGGACTTCAGAGAGACGTTCGCTCCAGTTGCAAGAATCGAGACAATCAGGCTATTGTTGGAGCTTGCAGTTGAAAGGGGTTGGAAGGTACATCAAATGGACGTTAAGTCTGCCTTCCTCAATGGTGTTCTACAAGAGGAGATCTACGTCCAGCAACCTGAAAGTTTCGTGATAAAGGGAAAGAAGGAGTTAGTGTATAAGCTCAACAAAGCCCTTTACGGGTTGAAACAAGCACCTCGGTGCTGGTACGCGAGAATTGATGCTTTTCTCTTAGAAATTAAATTTAGAAGAAGCTGCAGTGAACCAACAATGTATGTGCGGATGCATGAAAGTGATGTAGCTGTAGTTTCAATTTATGTGGATTATTTGTACTTACTGGAAGTTCTGCGAAGCAGATTGAATTCCTAAAGCAACAATTCAGCAAAACCTTCGAAATGACTGATGTTGGAGAGATGAAGTATGTCTTGGGTATGGAGGTATTTCAGTGTAAGGGATGTATTGCTGTAAGCCAAAAGAAGTATATTCGTGATGTACTGAAAAGGTTTAAGATGGATCAGTGTAAGCAGGTATCAACTCCAATTTGTCCGAAAGAAAAATTGGTAAAGAAGGAAGAAGGCGATGAAGTGGATAGGAAGAATTATAGGAGTATGGTAGGCTGCTTAATGTACATCACAGCTACAAGGCCGGATGTTTTGTACTCAGTTAGTGTGCTTTCCAAATACTTAAGTGATCCTGGAAAGCAACGTGTAATTGCGGTGAAAAGAACTTTAAGGTATTTGAAAGGGATAGTTGATTTTGGATTGATATATGAGAAGACTGGAAAATGCGAACATATGTGTTATATAGATAGCGATTGGGGCGGAGCATCAGAAGACATGAAAAGCACTACCAGATACTACTTAACATTAGGCTCAACATGTTTCTCATGGACATCAAAGAAGCAGGAATTGGTGGCACTCTCAACAGTTGAAGCTGAATTGGTTGCGGCCACAACAGCAACAAAACAAGTAATATGGGTCAGAAAGTTGCTTGTGGATTTACAAGTTCATTTGGAAAGAGCTACGGTGATTTACATTGATAATCAGGCAGCGATATCAATTTCAATGAATTCGGTTTTCCATGACAAAACTAAGCATTTCAAACTTAAATACTACTATCTAAGGGATATACAACAGGAAGGGGAGCTAAAAGCTTAAGTATATTCATACGGATGATCAAGCAACATATCTGTTCACAAAAGGATTTAACGTTACACGTTTTGAGCAGTTGAGGAAAATGGTTGGAATTCTGAAGCTGAATTTCTGATCCAAGGAGGAGTATGTAGGAGATATGTCTCAGAAGTTCAGACAGGAGTGTCGGATCAAAATGTCCATGCAGTGCCATGCAAACAGCGTACAAGAAATGAATTAAAGAAGATCAAGAAAAGTTAGTTAGTTGGTAGTTAGAAATTGAGTATTATAAATACTGTAAATCCATAGAAAATGTACACACGCATTTTGTACTTTGATATTGAATACAATTAGATGAAATCTCAACAAGTTGTTGAGTTCTTCAAAAGTGCTCTGTTTGCCTCTGTTCTCTTTTAAATTATCTCTCTACACTTCTCTCTCTAAATTCCAATAGTTTCCTCGGTTGTCTTTGTGTATGACCAATCGATAACGACAAAAAGTCATGACAAGTTTAAGGGACATAATAGGGAAAAATGCAAGTCCTCAAAGGGAACCTTCAGATAGGAGAAGATAACCAGTTTGAGACCCAAACTGCATCACAATAGATTGTAATCATATGGATATCTGACCTAACAAATTAATCTTTTCCTGTTTGCTATCAGCGTTCCTTACCATGACAAGGGAAAGATCCCATGCATTGACGTGGATATTTTTATTCTTAATGGTCTGTCAAGATAGGTAACTCTGTGTTTAGAGCCAACAATGTCGAACCTTTGATTTGAAACTACGTCGTGCTTCCCAACAATGAAATCATTCTAAATGATATAGCTCATGTATTAGTCATGATTCACTATTGTGTCAATTTTTTATTAGTTCGAGTCTATCCTAAATTTTGTTTGTTTCGTAGTCCCGCTCAGCCTTATGGTTGTCTACAACAAGCACGTAGCCTTAGACTTTGAAAAGATATATTGGATTTTTGGAACACGCTTAAAAGATGAAAAGAAGTTTGAGGAGCTGAGTGAGTTGAGGGATAAAGATAAGAAGCAGTTCTACGAGTTAACCGGCTTATAGAATCACATTGACTATCATAATGCTCACTCATGTCAAGACCTTAGAGGAAGAAAATGATCAGATGTAAAAGCTCTCTCGATAATAGGAGAGTTACTACATTAGGAAACAATTCAAATTAGACGTTTGTTGAACCTTTTTTCAGATTAAGACCCTTCCGACATAGAACTATAACAATATCCATGGACAGATCCACAATGAGTACTCTACTGTCTCTAAAAAATTTTATATGAAAAAATTATTATTTTAAATTTTAATTTTATAAAAAAAATTAAATTTTACTCTCATTAAAATTTTACCCTTACTTAAAAAAGTTTCTGACTCCACCCTTAACAACATCATACACTTATTTATTAGTGGCTTCCAGACCTATAAGGATTTGGTCAAGAGAAAATATAGGAGCTTTTCAATCAATTCTTTGTTGATCAAACACATTAATAAGAAGCCATCTAGCGCTGAACATGAATCTACACTTGGGAAAGATGATCTGGCATCACTGACGGGGCTACATGGGCCAAGTGGTACATTGGCCCGCCAAAGTTTTTAAAAAAATATTTTTAATATGTATATATATATATATAAATATATAAAAGAACAGAATTATTTAAAGGTCAGTAATATACTGGACCCCCAAAATTAAAAAAAATAATATTTAAATTTTTTTATATTAAATTTCTGACTCCGTCACTGTCTGACATACATACTAAACTATGACAAGTACACCTCGGGCAATGTTGACGGAGGAAGTGATGCGTGGCCGCGTCCAGATTCATAATTTACACGTGAACAGTTATACACTTTGTATTAGATGTATATGTAAGCCTTTTTATGCTTGATTTGGATTTTAATTCCACTAAACATTAAAGAATAGAACTTTCCCAACTCTATTATAGCTGCAAAAAATATTTGTAGTTAAAATATTTAAAAAAAGCTAAAAAATTAAATCTTGGTGAGACAAAGTTTAGCATCAAATCACCAGCAAAAAAAATAAAACGTAATTAATAATGTTTTTTGCTACATCTTTCATCTTTGTAGTATTCGCTACGGTTTTTATAATGTAGCTAAATATTATTAACTATATTTTCTATAGTATAGCCAGATAACATTTGGCTAAAAATGTAACAAATCACATACTACGACATTATTAAAAATGTAACAAATAACATTTAACTACGTTTTTCAAAATATAGCAAATAATTACTACGTTTTTAATAATGTCACGACATGCTATTTGTTACATTTTAAATCCAGGATATTGAACAATATAGTTGGTATATAATGTATCATCAAATTTTTTATTGTCAATTTATTATAAAATTAAAGTGTAGAAAAATATTACTAATTCAACTATACCAACAAAAAGAACTAGTCAATTTTTATAAACTAAAATAAATTAATTATTTTTTATTTAACAATCTTCTTTTTTAATTAAAATTTAAATTATTCTATAAATACATATATTTTAAATTATTTAATTTTATATAATTTTTAACTGATTTTATAGTATTCTAATATATTTGACCCATTTAACTTTCAATCGGGTCTTAAAAATATTGACAAAAACCACATTAAAATTGAGGCCTATAACAAGATTCATTAAGAGAAAAATGTGATGGCATTTGCAATTGCAATAACTATTGGAATGACTTCCTTGCGTTGAAATCCTAAAGCAGTATCCCGTGGCTCCATTCCCTGTTACACTTGTGATTGTATTATTTGTTCTTCTTTCTTTTTCTTAAAAGAGCTCCAACAGCCCTATCACTCAATTAAATGCCAAGAAAGAACTCAAAAAGAACATCCCTTCACATTGAGATGTCACCTGGTTCTATTAAGCGAACAAATGCCTTATGGAACACAAGCAATTTTTTCAAGTATGGTTGAACCATGGTCCTACTGCACCATTTACGTGTCCATTGCCGTGGATTGCAACACCGTTTGGAATAAGGGACTGGGGCAATCCAACGCTCATCGGAGGAGAAGCAGTGGGATATAACCCATGATTGTGAGGCAGGGCATGGGGGCTAACAAGAGGACTGGCAACAGGACTTCCCTTTCGCTGCTGGAGGGCATGGATCTGCCTGAGCCCTTCCTCGTGAATACGTGAAATTGTCTCCAACTCCTTCATTGACAAAGCTTCCAATCCAGCACCATAAAGAGGAGCATGTCGTGACATCTCCTCTTGAAGTGAAGCCTCAAGAGTATGGATATATTGCTGTAAAGAAACAGATAGGTATTAGAGAAGATAAGAGAACCAAGGGGGTTGTTGCAGTTTCTTTAGAGAAGACAAGTTAAAGATAATGATTATCAAGCTTTCAAGAATGCCCAAAAGTAAATTACCAATCTTATGGTTCTGATATAAAAAGGTTAAGTTGACATTCGCTAAAATTTCAAACAAAAGAGAGTCAACAAGACATTAGGTGGTATAGTTTCACTCATCCATTAAACTACAATAGATCAATCAAATAACAGCTCATAAAAATCAAGTAGTCAACAGCCAAGAAGAACATGATAGTCTTAACGATAAGAAGCACAGGTAAGTTCAGAAAATAAATGAAATAAATAAAACCTGGCAAGCCTGCAATTTTGATTCCATTCCATCTATATATGCCTCACAGCGAGCAACCTGCTCTTCTTTCTCCCTTTTCTCCCCCTCAGTCTGCCCAACTGTTTGTGTCAACCTCCTAACTTCATCCTCCAATGACTGCCGAATTTCCTCTCGAGTCACGTTCTCAGTGGCATATCGTTTTAATTCTTCATCAAATCTCTTGCGCGCAGCCTCAGCACTTTTTAGCCTTTCAGCCAGAGCATTTTTCTCCTTTACTACTCTCTATGAAATTCATAGAATAATTTCAAGTTTAGGAAGATAGAAGCCAATGCCACTCGCAAGTAACATATGAAAACAACCAAGCAGCAGTTATGACAAGAACAGATTAGTTCAGCCAAAACAATTCCACTCAATTTCATCTCCTTAAGCAGATATTCACAAGCAGCATTCCACTAGAATAATCCAAGTGCATATGCGAAGGGCATTTATTAATAATCTGATTCAAACCAAAAAGCAATACCAAGATGCAAATATATAGTATTTCGTGACTCAGAAACTAGCACACCAATGTCATGCTAAAACTTTTACAAGTTTGCAGTGGACAGTACTAGCCTACGGGAAATCAAATTCAGCTGTTCTAACACATTAAGATAGCAAGCCTCATACATGAAGCTATGAGTCGTGGCCAAATTCATGCCAGCTTCCCCAAATTCCTTCCGAAGTTGCACAAAGTGCTCTCAGCAGTGCAAAAGATGAGGAAAGGTAAAAAACATACATATGAACTCAGTAAATCTGAAAAGTAAAAGATACAGCGGAAATGGTGACAGGAATATAATGATGATCACAAAGAAGTTATGTTACCTTTAGTTCATCCCTTTTCCGGGACTTCAACTGGGAAAGTTGTGCCTCAGAATCATGAAGACGATCCTGAAGAACTTTCTTCTCAGATTTGAGTTTTTTAATCTCATCATCCCGCTCTGAACGCACCCACTCAAGCTGACTCTCAACTTCTTGTATTTGTTCAGAGAGTTCCTTTTTTTCCCGTGCAGATCGATCCAACTCAGTCCTCAATTCAGACTGTCATTTCGTGAAAATAATTAAGTTAAAATAAGTGCAAAAAGTTATTAGGATTATCAGTTATTCTGCAGACTCGTAATAAATTACAATTCTGGGTACCTTGATCCGGTTGCTAGTGGCTTCAGATTCACTCAATTTTTGCAAGAGATCTGTTTTTTCTTGAACAATATTAGAAATTTCTACCTTCCTCTCTTCACGTAAGCGAACAATCTCATCTTCCCTAGCGCCTAACTGGTGCCAAAGTGCTGCCCGATCAACATTGGCGAGGTCAGCAACCCCCAGCATCATGCTCAGAACAGGCTTAACTATTTCCTGCTCTTCACAGACCAAGAGAACCAATATATCCAAGCATAAATCTACATTACGACCATTATCTGCTGTACTGGTGGCACGATCAACAAGTCTTTTCAGCATTCTTCCCCTGTAGGATTCATCGGCATACCACTTGAACAAGATTGTGTAAAGCATCTTCACAAACTCCTTAACAGAAGGATCACTAGAAAGCGCCAATGTTTCAGCAAGACCAAGAACAACAGTAAAGTCGTTAGATTGGACTCTCAGTTGTTCAGTGGCTTCTCCCTCTATTACAGTATCTGTATGTTTAAAATTTTCAGTTAAAAATCCAGTGTTGAAATTCAATCTCTGCGCAAGGCGCCTTTCCAAAACCATTGCTACAGATTGGCCCACAATAGCTCCTTGAGCTACAGCACTCTCGAATGTTTGAGAAGCTTCAACAGCAAGGCAGGGTATAGACAACATCTCAAGGAGAATGTAAATATCAGAAAAATGGCGACTTCCGCAGAAAGGCCGTTCGTCCACCATATGCAAACTATCAGAATTTGACCCATTTTCACCAAATAGGAAAAGATCATGAGGTGGTTTTGTGCAGTCATCTCCAAATTCATCATCAATATTAATATCTCTAAGTATGGTATCACCAATGTCTCCCCAACTATTGATTGTTTTACTCAAAAATTCCAGCACAATAGAAGACACTTCAGCTCCCAAGTTCTTTAGCCTAACACGAACTGATCTAACCTGAAAAATAGAACAGAGAAAGTTACATATCGAAGAGGGATAAACTGGAAGAAGAAGATTTGCATGAAAAGGAAAATATAAAAAGCATACAGCTTGAGGAAGATGTTGGCAATGTGATGCAGCTTTGAAAAGAAAATTAATTGTAGCAGCAAGTGGTTCATCATTACAGTCTGCCAAAAGCTCAAAAGACTGAAAAAGAATGTTCTCCCATGCGTCACTGTCACATTCAAGTTGACTAAGGGCTCCGAAAGCCTGAAACAAAAAGAAATATGTTGACACAACAAAGTGTTCCATGAAAGCAACGAAAACGTATGCTTCCCAAGAGCTATCTTACAGGTATCCTCAGTGCAGGTTCTGCATCTGGCTTTTTGAGTCTTTCAAGAAGTGCACAAGCTGCTAAAGGATGCTCTGAATGCTCTACCAATTTGGGTACTAAAGCAACAAGGTCTGGCTGCAGATGCTTAGGGGCTTTATCCAGAACAAGAGCAATTTTCTGTGCAGACTGAGGCCTTCGTCTTGGCTCAGGACAGCGTTGAGGAACTGCTCCATCGAGGGCTCGCAGTGAATTTACAATCAGTCCTAACAGCTCCTCTGATTGCTCTGGCCACTTGGTCTGAAAATTCAATCTCTTCAAATGGATAGTTGAGGCCAAAAACTAAGCTATGAAGCTAAATTCCTAAGCAGTAAAATCATACCTTAGAGTTCAGAAAAGCATTTTCCACTGAACCTCCTGTTGCTGCAAGTGAGGGATAAATAGCCTGTACAGGAATAGCTTTTCCAGGAATATCAACCCTGCTTATATCAGAGCTTTGCACAGCAGAGGCATTGATAGGATCATCTACAACAGAATCTAATCTCCCATAAACAGGAGATTTAATGGATTCTCTTGTTCCACTTTCTCTATCAGATTCCAAGGGGCTGGCTGCACCACTGCCATCTAGAGAAGGTTTAGAGTAACCATCAGATGAATCACCACTAGAACTTCCTTCGGAAGGTTGGCAGCATTCAACCATTATGTCCAATAGTAGATCAATAATTGCCTGCTGTAAAACTTTGCCCCCCGAAAGCTTGGTTGGAAGAAGCAAGCGCTTTACCTTAGCAGGATCATCAAGATAAACACGTAATCCAGTCAAAAAACCAGCAATAGCACCAGCATCCATTAGAAGCTTTTCTCTCAGGGTTAACTGTGGCTGTGAAGGATTGTCACCGTAAGTGAGGTGAAATCCAGCCCTAGAAAGAAGATTTCTGAACATATCCTCTTCATCTCCACTTATTCCTTCACTGTCTTCAGAATCAATGAGTTCATCAGGATCAGTTGTTAAAGCATCCTGATCATCTTCAGATGCCAAAACCTTTAACGCATGGAGAAGAGACAAAATGAAAAAGGTCATCCATTGGTGATTCATCTAACTTAGTTCATGTAATCATAGTATTATAAACTGAAAGAATATGAGACTGAAAAAAATTTACGTAGATCAGGGGAATTAGATTAGTGAGACTGATAATATAAAAGATTAGGGAAGAACTGTTACCAACCTCTAAATCTGAAAACTCAAACCATGGACAGCAGTCCTGTATTTCACAAACAAAAACAACAGTGTCACGCACAAGGAACCCAGCATCTGCTTCCAACATATCTGATATCTTCATATACTGCAGAACAGAATTATTCCATGTCTTTGTACAAATTGAAGATTCCTTCCACACAGTCCTTGCTGGATTCTTTTGATTTACCACCGCCATTCTGTATCTGACCCAAAAGTTTTTATCTGGATCACTACCAACAGATTGATCGCTCTCTAGATAAATGCATATGGTGTCAAAAGACTCATACACACCTGCATCGGGAAAATATGCACCATCAGTTGAATAATGAAAGGGTACAACACTAACGCATCAGCAAATGACCACAGACAAGTACCCACCTATCCGCAGCTCACATCCACCAGCTTGAAAGAACTTGCTAAAAATCTTCCGGGTTTCCATTATCTCCTTGAAGTACAAAAAGTTTTCCACCTTCCACGTAAATGAACTTCGTTTTGGAACCCTATCAATTTGCGAACCAGCATTTGTGAATCCAGTGTCCTCATCAGTTAAATCTTGTGATATAGATGTCTCTTTGAGAATGAGAACCTCAGCAGAAAATACAACAGTATCCTGGACAAGAAACCCAGAATCTTGATCAAATAAACTAGTGAGTGTCACAAATTCACGCCAACCCCAATCTTTTGCAGCTTTTGAATAGCGATTCTGAGATTCCTTAGTCACAGACTTCTCCTCCACTCTTTGGTTCACAACTGATAATCGATGGCTCACAAAACAACTCCATTCAGTGGAAGTATTTCGTGAATCCGTAACTTCAAGAAATACTGAAAGGTGGCATGGTGGTTGAGACTGACCTGATACCACCAAGGACATGGGAAATTCTTGTCAATTCACTCAATAAACAAAACTAAGTACTCTCAGTTTGGTTCATGTGTCTCATGAAAAACAATATAAAACAAGCCACAATTTCATGTGTCAGAAACACCTCCAGTTAGGAGAACAAAAGAAACAACAAATAGACTCGAACACAAGGGTCACAGAAACAATGGCTGATAGAGAAAGGAGGATAAACTGAATGAAAGACTGTAATAGTCACGTCATCTATTTGTCCATCGAATGGCATATCTAAAACATTACTGCATAACGGACTTAGAGCAACTAATACAAGGTAACAAGCAGCTCCGTGATCAAATTAACTATATTTCACAACTAAATTCAACAATAAATTGAATCTAAAGTTGCCATAATCACAGACAAGCAATAAGTCTTGTCTATCAAAATTGATTTCAGAAATAGTACTCCTCGTTGAGCAAGCTAGGAATGGCATAATGCCTTCATCTTAGACTGATCAACATTACTCAACTACATGAATGACTTAGGTAAAAAAACTTAATATATAAGGACAATGACATCAAACAAACCTCGGGGATAGACAATGAGGCGACAATCACGGTTCCCAATTTGAAATCTCCTGCTCTTGATGCATAGACCTGTAATCTTCCTTTTCTTCAAAAGATCTTTCAATCTCGTAAAGTTCTCAATCCTCCAAGTGAATTTCCCCGTGTGCCCATCAGACTTCCTTGGTCCACTCCCACTCCTACCTCCAGTCAAGCTCCCATTCTTAGAAAAGCTACTGAACTCCTTGATGACATGAAATGAAGTACTAAAGACAGCAGTATCATCCACCAAAAACCCTGCATCCACCCCAACAAAATCGGCCATCTTCATGTAATCATTCCAGCCCAAACTAGTATTGTCCCCGCTCTTATTATCAGCAGCAAACCGCCCATATGAGTCCCTATGCATATGGTTCAAGCCAGGCTTTTGGTTCAACACCGACATTCTAAACAAGCACCAACAACTCCTATCAGAAACAACAAGCTTCTCAGTGTCCTTACTCTCCAAACACATAGACAAATAATCCTGCGCATTAACAGAGCTCTGATACACACTGATCCTCAAGTTACACTCTCCAGCAGGAAACACCGGGCTCATTATCTTCTGCGTTTTAATCATCTCCTTAAACAGACTAAAATTATGCACTTTCCAAGTAAACTTCCCACTCAACACATCAGACGCAGGAGCAGCAACAACTGAAGAGGAAATCGTGGACGAGGAAGCCGATTGCAAGTCATTATTATCGCGTATGAAATTGACAGACTCGTTAAGGATTAAAATATCGGCGGTGATGAGAAGGGAATCAGTGTTAAACAAATAACCTAATTTGGAATCAAAAACAGTAGATGAAGGCGTGAAATCGCACCAACCGTGAGATTTCTTCTTACTAGAGAATCGGTGCCATGAATCGCGATGGATGGTCTTGGAATCGTCAGTGAGGTTAACGATAGCTAAACGGTAGCTCGCGAAGCAGTCCCATTTAGAAGAAGAAGTGCCGCGAGGGTCCATTATTTGGAGATATATAGAGATGTAACCAGGCAAAGCCTGAGAGTCTCCTTTTGGATACACCAGTAGTCGACAATCGTAACCGCCTACCTCGAAGTACTTGCTCCAAAGTGCCCTAGCTTTAATGCGCGGAAAATTGTGCACGGTCCATCGGCACTCGGCTGAGTACTCGCCGCGACGATCGACGGTCACGGTCTCCTGGGCGCCGCCGCTGCCGTCTCGGGAGGAGCCGACGGTCAAATCCTCCGCGGGGATTGAGGAAGAAGAGGCAGAGGAAGAGGAGGTGGCCGGCGGTGACTGGTCTGTGGGAGCGGTGAAGGGGGAGGAGGAGGCCGGATATGACGACGGAACTGCCTCGGCTGAAGTGTGCTTCATTTAGCTTCGTGTTTATTGCTTCTCTCCCCCCGAGCTCTTGCTTCTGTTTTGTGTTTTATTTTTACGATCAAATTGAAGATATGAAAGAAAATGGTAAATATCATGTGGTTTTGAGGGTAAGAGGACTAGAAGCATGAAATGACTAATGAGGCTTCGGACTACGAGCGGCGTAGTTTAGTTAACATGCGCCTTTTTCATATTGTCTTTGGACGATGAGCCGTATAGTTTAGTTAACCTGCGCCTTCTTCTTAAATTGCCTTCTCAATCATTTATGTCATAAGGAGATAATTTCTCAAATTTTATCAAAAATGTAATATTTATAAATCAATAACAAGTTTTATTTTATATACTTATTATATATTAATTTAAAATAAAAAATTAGAAGTTATTTCTCATTTATATAATATAAACAAATCTTTTGTTATTTTCTACTTTACTACTGTCAGATTTACTTTTAAGAGTGGTATATATACTGCAGGGAGTGTAATATTATTCCGTGAGACTTCACAAAAGGTGGAGCTTATTCGTGTCCAATCTTGATCTTATTAGATAGAGAGTAAGGTATGGGAGGGAGGGTTTTCATTTGATTAAGAAGAAGAACTGCTGCTAGGGTTTGGTTATGAAATTATAATACAACCAAGCCTCTCTTGAGCTTTGAAGTGGAACAAACGAGAAGGATTCGTACCATGGGAGGGAGAATTCTCGTTTCAGATGTTATCTATAGCTATTTCTTTTATAAGTTAGATCCACTCACGGTGGAACAAACTTGCAACTACTTGATGGTTTATACCTTAATCGGTTACTTAAAGTTTAGTGTCAATTATTTAGAGGCATTGTTCATCTTATACATATTTAGATATACATGGTAAAGTTCATATGATAAATATATATTGTAAATAAAATTATTATCAAATCATAATTATGAGATTTATATTAAATTTATGTATTATCCCTGAATTATTTCTAGTTATTGTTTTATTGAGGCTGGACATTAATAGAGCATAAAAAGATTATCACACTTTTATTTTTTTCTTAAGAAGGAAGTAGTCAATCTAATAGACTAAAATATAGAGATACTTAAATAAACGTGTGAGTACTTGTTAAAGATTAAGTTCATTGAGCTGATCCCATATGAGAATTTTGTTAAAGATTAAGTTCATTGAGCTAATTCCATATGAGAATTTCATTTGAAACAATAATTGTATGTCTACAGAAATTCTCAATGGGATAATTGTATAAATGAATCATTGACTTAAGAATACCAAAGTATTGTTAAGGAGCCATGGATTCATGCATCATATGCACAACAAGGCAGCAGAAGTGTCGGAATCTAACTTCCAGCCCCACGATATCCCCAAAAGTCCAGAATCTTAGATGCATGCATACACAGATTATAAGAACATGAATTTTCAGCACATGTGTTGGGCCCCGATTCGCATTAAGCATGTTAAATTATTTTGAGGTTTTCGTTTGATATTTTTAATTTGGTTGGAATAAATTGAGGATTTTATTGTGTAGGTTATGATTACTAAATGAAGAGATTTAGTGAAATTTAGATTTGTTGATAAAGTATTACTTGTGATCCATTGTTAGTTTTAACCATTGTTAGTTTTAAAAAGACTTATATGAATTGAGGATTTTTAATTGCTTATGTTAAGGAATATTAAAATGAAGGGATTAATTAGAATTAAAATTTTGGATAAGTTGTTAGAGTTAAATAAAATAAGATGGTGTTAGGGTTCATTAGGAAGTTATATATGTTTTTAAGACCCAAGGTAATAAAGTGGGCTTTTAGCCCTTTGGCATGTCTTTTAAATGAAGAGTAAAGGAAGTAAATGGGCTAAGGTCCATTTAAATTGTAAGTAATGAGAAGGGTGGAAATTTGGTAAAGTTTAAGTTGGAGGGAAAGATGAAAAATTCAAATTGTAAGGAGGGAAAAATGGCATTTGGGCTTAAGTGGGCTTTTAGCCCTTGTA
>JAOSBM010000008.1:15936388-15952286 GCA_027568955.1 Erythroxylum tenue
AATCTAGCTTCAAATCCCTTGGAAGCACTACCAGATTCTATTGGTTTCCTACAGAACTTGAAAATCCTAGATGTATCTAGCAACAAGCTAGAAACCTTTCCTGATACTATTTGTCATTGCAGGTAACTATTATTTGTAAGAGGATGATGATTCTCTAATCAAATAACTATATTCATTGCTGCCTATACTTTGAACAACATTTCAGGTCATGGTGGGTAGCAAGAGAAGAAAAACAAGCATGTAAAGTTGTTGGAATAACATATTCTTTTATATATATCTTCTACTTATGAAGCATGTTCGTGTGTTTTCATTTTTACTTGCTCCTGGAAATGAACAATTAACTTTTGGTATTTATGAACATAAACCAATTGCAGGCAGTGACTTGAGCAGTGAGTTATTAGAAGTTACCAGAGAATGCATTGATAACCATAAATCTGAAGGAGATAATATTTTGGGGAGGAATCTTACTGATTTAGAAGATAATGATGAATCTTTTGAATGTTTCAACTTACCAACAGAAAACGTAAGCCATTTCTATAAGGGACTTCTATGACTTTATGTACTGAATGTCCTCCAATACAAGGCTTGTTATGCTAAGTTATTGCACTTTCTTTGTTTGTCAGAGTCAGCTTTCTTAAATGGTTATCTGTCGGTTATCATGGCATGGCATTTTTCTTACTGGTTTATGTTCTCTATTTTCCTAGATCAAAGAACCCTGCTGCTTGATGTTTCTTTACTATAGGACGCCAATCTATTTTGGTGGGAGATACTTCAAGGTAGTTCAATTCATATTTTCGACGTAGAAGCGATTATCAGCCATTTGTAGCATAATACTATTACTAATGTAGGAAGAGGAATATGCTCACTATGCTCCTACATCAATTAGGAAGATGATAACAATAGCTTGAATTAATCTGATGTGATTCTATTGTCTTGATTTTCTACGATGCTTAAGTCTTATCTTTATCAAGCAAAATGGAGATTCAGGCCAATTATGTTGTTTATCTAATTGTTGCAGTTTTCTAGAAATGTGAGTCAAACACGCTGGATAATTGAAGACAAAAGAATGGGAGAAGCATCGGTTGAGGTGTAAATCTACTATCTCATACAGTTGTTATTACCTTTACCAACAACAATATTTTCCCTGCATGATTGGAAAAAGTGATTATTTATTCAGAATTAATGCGGATTTTTTGACCAGACAAGCAGAGCATTTTGTGATGCTACTGGGAACTGCCAGAATATTGATCCTAAGGTACACATTATCTGTGATGTTTTCATTATCTGGTTGATGGTTATGCTGAGGCACACATTCAACTGAATGTATTGGGTAGTGTTTTGTTATTTGTCTAGAAGCTGCATGCATAACTGCTTTCATCTATTGCTAGGTGGCAATCCAGATTGCTAGGGAAGTGGCCACAACATGCGGAGTTGGGCTTGAGGCATGGATTAACCTCATTATGGATGCTCTTTTCTGTCTCTTCCAGTTATAGAATCACTATATACTTCTTTTTTTACTTCTATAGGTAGCAATTGTTGTTGGAGGCCGTAATTTCTTTTGTGGAGACTCATGGATATCTGCCACTGGTTTGGACAGACCCATAACATATCAAATTGGGTAAAACTCATGTTATTGAAATTTTCTTTACAAACTTGTCACATTGCCTAACATTGTTAGTTTATAACTCCTCTATATTTTAACCTTGTTCAAATGGTTTTGTGAATGGAAATAGTTTTCTCTGGGATATCCTGTTTCATGCTGTCTTTAAAAGTTTATCCAATTCCCAAAAGTTGTTATTGCAGCTAATCTTTTAAAACTTCTTTCAAAAAGTTGCTTGTATGCTGATTATTTCAGACAGTTGTTCAACTTTTCATTCCTTTAGTTAGATGTATGTGGAATTACCATTACAACTTTGCCCTTCAGAATAGGCGAACTTATCCTCCAGGTTCCTTGTACTGATTTTGAGATAATTTCTGATGGAATATAGTATGATGGCAACAATCATGAATTCTATATTGCTTCAATCAGCTTTAGAGAAGCTTGGTGTTCAGTCTCGTGTAACAAGTGCATTTACAATGCCAGAGTCGGTTGAACCTTACAATAGGCAACGAGCCATCCGACATCTTGAGAAAGGAAGAGTTGTCATATTTGGAAGTGTTGGTGCTGGTACTGGAAATCCTCTATTTAGTACAGATACAGCAGCAGCTCTGCGAGCATCTGAGAGTATGCTCATGTTCTCCCATACCTTAACTTTTCTTACCTATCTCTATTGTGTTTGTGATTTTCTTGAATTAATTTTTCGTATTCTTGGGCATATTTAGTTAATGCAGATGCTCTGCTTAAGGGTACAAATGTCAATGGCATATTTGATTGCCATTCCGGTAATATCAATAATACTAGACCACATATCCTTTAGAGAGCTAGCTTCCAGGGGCTTTTCATCAATGGACCTGATGACGATTACCTACTGTGAAGAGAATGGAATTCCTGGTTTGTCACACCGTTACTATGTTCTGTTCGATTTCCATACTTCTGACCATAAGTCTCCGATATTGATATATAGTCTGGTTTCTGCCTGCAGTTGTACTCTTTAATCTGCTCGAGCCTGGGAACATCTCTAGGGCATTGTGTGGTGATCAAGTCGGCACTTTAATTGATCAAGGGGGGAGGATTAGTTGAAAAATAAGCAACTTTTTAAATTGGATGAATCCGTGCATTGAGGCTAGTGTTGTTGAGCTGGCACTTAATGTGCATATATCATAGATTAGATTAGATAGATACAAGGGGTTGATCTGGGCTCAGGAAGAAGAGTTAAATTAGCATCCATAAATATAACACTACTGCAGCAGCCTTGGTGTACCCTACTGGTCAACTGATGTCATTGCTATAACAAAATGGGATGGCATCAGATCCCTTTTGTATATAGAAATTTATGTTTTATAACTGGAAGATACATAAAATTGCTATAGGAATAGGAGAATTTGGCTTTACTTAAGCCTTTATAACAAATTGAATTTGGCTTCTTGTTTTTGGCTATTTAGTTGGCCAATTTGCAGGGCTACCTGATCATTTTATTCATTGATTTTAACTACTATTTCAACTCCATTGAAAAATGCATCACTACGAAACTTCAAAGTTTAAATAATGGTAAAAGTTATAAATTATCTTCTACAAATTTGCGAATTATAATTAGTGTATTTTGATATTAATTAGTGTATTATGATATGTTTGCGAATTACAATTAAATAATACATTGTCTGTAGGTATGAAATTCTTATGATACATGAATAATTATTAAAATTGATGATATACTAAAAAAATTGAAGAACTATTAAATAAATAAAATTTATAAATAATATTGAATAGTTATTAAACAAATAAGATTAAAAAATTGTATTTTAAAAAATAATTATTAAAATTATTAACTTAATATGATTTTCGAAAAAATGGAAATAATAATAAAAACGTCGCGGAAGACATTCCACGATATTTCCAAAAAAAACGTCATGGATTTCTTCATAAT
The DNA here is from genome assembly GCA_027568955.1 of Erythroxylum tenue. Lineage (NCBI taxonomy): Eukaryota > Viridiplantae > Streptophyta > Magnoliopsida > Malpighiales > Erythroxylaceae > Erythroxylum > Erythroxylum tenue. The sequence goes on from JAOSBM010000008.1 coordinate 15,939,913, forward strand.
CCGCGACGTTTTTAAAACGTCGCAGAATGTTAGATAATCCGCAACATTTTTTAAAAACGTTGTGGAATGTCAGTGTTTTCCGTGACGTTTTACATAAAAAAACATCATAGAAAGATTTTACCTACACCACATTCCGTGATATTTTTTGTGACGTTTTTTAAAACATGTCAGAATACATTTTGTGACGTTTTTTGGACATTCTGTGACGTTTTAAAAACATCGCAGAATGCTTATTTTCTTGTAGTGATTGGACTAAAATGCCCTTTTTGAAAAATGATGGGTATTGTTGATTTTAAACCCATTCAAAATTTTTAAAAGCATCCAATCAATAAGTATTAAGCCTATTTAGAATATTTCATAGTCAATTTGAAAATAAGAAAGGTGTGGAATGTTTTCGGGATTTAATTCGGTTATTTGGTCAATTAAATGCATTAAGGGGCAATTTGGACCTTTTGTAGTAATTAAGGGCAATTTGGTTCTTTTACATGATATTAGTGGATTGATGAGTCATTAGAGATTACCAATGAGATGATGACATGTGTTTAATAAGTCATTAGTGATGACAAATAGGAAGGTGACATGTGTAATCCATTAAATGAGTATAAAAAGCAAAACTTAAGACATTTAGCTTCATTCTTTCAACATAAATGTGAGGGTGATGAGAGAGTAACGTGAGAGATTAAAAAAAGAAAGGAAAAAGAAGAGAAGCCAAAGGTGAACATCGGCCAAGGAGAGAGGAAGAAGAGTGTAGTCATTTTTGATTGAATTTGATGGTGAATTGGAGAAATATTGAAGTATTCATCAAATACTCAAAAGATTACAGGAAAAGGTCGTAAGTTTCCTAGCTTAAATTTCTAATTTTTTTGGGTTTTATTGAGTGAGATGGATGTTTTTAAGATCAATGTTGTTATGGTATTACTTTGATGTTTGTTTGTATGGAATTAGTTGAATATGATAAGAGAGGAATGTGTAGTGGGATGCTATCTTAGGTTAACTTGAACCAGTCCTAATGTTTTCGCCATAGCTCAGTCTACTGACCTCCAAATTGGGTGATTCCTATTGGAGGTAATCCCTAAGACATAGAACTAAAAATCTCTAAAAGAAACCTAGACCTAATTTGGGATTAATGATATTGAAAATTGAGATTTAAAATGAAAACTTGATGCTACCCCTGTATTGAAATAGCTTGTGATATTTTCTACATTTTTCACTATTCATAAGTTTCAATGGCATGATTTTTGATGATATAGAAACTAGAGACATAGAGAAATAAATGTCTAGAAGACCTCAAAACCTAATTTGAATGTTTACTATATGAAAATTAAAGAACAAATGGAGGTATGGATTCTGGACATGAGTCATAACCGTGACTCATCATGCATGATTGTGATATGGTGAATTAAATTAGTTAAGATTGTGTTTTGAAGAAATTGGTAAGATAGAATGGATAAAATACGGTATTTAAGTGACTTTTGAAGTTAGATTTGGAAATGGTGACCAATAGGTTAGCTTACGGAAGTAAGTAGAAATATGACTAGCGTGTGTGTTATACGATTAGATACAAATCTCGACTTCAGTTAAACTGAATATATAGTTTTAATTCCTTATTTCATAATTTGAAAAAAAAAACGCCCAAGCGAAATGCTTTTTTTGGATGTAAAGGAGAGGCACCAAACGCGTGAGTGTACTTGGTGATAAGTTCACAAAACTGTGAGTGTCTTTTAATTGTTTTATATAACTTAATTCTTTGTAAAAGAATTGATGACATGTGAGTGCTCTTTAAATTGAGTTTATGCAAATGGTTTTCATTTGATCATGAAATTAATATTTATACTAAGTTTTATGCAAATGATATTTTACAAGTGAATATTGCTAGCATAAGTGTATATTTGCAATATATGAGTTGTAATTTGAAAGTTAAATTTAACTGATTGAGAGTTACATTGAAATAATTTACCTAAAAAGTCTCCCATACTTTATTTAAAAAATAAGATGAGTCATAAATCTAAGAGTTGTTTTTGCCTATGTACACTGGTAGACTTTATACATGTTATTATACCGCTTAACCTGTTTTAAGTAAGCAATGTAGAACCAGCTCTGTGACTTGTTATGGGTAAGCGATGCAAAACCAGCTCCATAACTATCGGTTTATAGTTGTTAACCTGTTGCAGGTAAGCGATGTAAAACTAGCTCCATAACTAATGGTTAACCGGTCGCGGGTAAGCAATGCAAAATCAGCTTTGTGACTTTAGGCCTAGTGTACCGTATGGTAAAGAAACTAGTGGTGGGCTATGTCGAGTAAGAAAAGTCATATAAAAGTAATGCTGCCACTATTTATTTTTAAAAGTGATTTGTGAGGTACCGTATAGTACCAATTCTAGTGGTTGGCTTATTTTCAGTATAAAAGTTTTTAGAAAACTTATTGCCACCACTTTTTATTGTTTAATGAAAAAGGAAAAAGGAAAATGAAAAAATTTTATATTATGAGTTTAATTTCGAAAAGAATTTCGAAATAGTATTTTAGAAAAATTGAAATTTTGTTTTACAAAATATTATGTTATTACTAGATTTGATGATGCACGAATAAATTGTTATGGAAAATGTTTTACCATGACCTTTATGATTGTATGGAATATTGCAGTTATATTGTTATGAAAAGTTCAATTTTCTTGTAAACTAATTACACTCACTGAGTTCGTTTAGCTCACCCTTATTTTTTATGTGTTTAGACAAACCACTTAGGTATGTGTACAGGTGTTGTAGTAATTGGGGGACTCCGTCTCAATATTAGTTGTATCGTCGGTTACTGTTGTGTTTGTGTTATTTTTTCTATTTATGTGATATGTTTTAAGTTATTTTGGAAAGAGTTCAAAAGTGTGATCTTATGAATATTAGTGGAATTGTAAATATCTTTTTCTTAGTGAACTACAAGGGCTTTGATCCTCAATGATGTTTTTAAAATGTTGAGATTTGTATGTTTGTGATTGCTTGTGATGTGGACTTGAGGTCCCATTTCAGAAGTTGAGATGGTATATGAAATATTAGAAGTATTTTAAAATGTGTTATGCAGGTTTTTTTTTAAATGGAAGGTCAAAATACAACCATTGAGCTACTGAAATTTTTAATAAAATTATCGAAAATGTAGGGAAAAGGGTATCCCATTATTTTCCATGCTTTTAACTTTTAAAGTATAAAAAGATTTTAATAGATGATCGATTTGGCTTTGCGGGAACCCTTCAGTTGAGTTAGATATCGATTGGGCGGCTACCGAGGAGTCACCGGGAGAGCTTCGCTTGGGTTCTTGAAGGGAAACTCCGGTATGTGTCCTTTCAACTTAAGCCACATAGGATGATACTATTAGTTTAAAGAGTGAGGAATCCAAAAATATGGTGACAAGTATGTACTTTGTGGCCAATAATGATAAGGTACCCTCTTCTTTAAATTCTTATGATGATAATAATAATTATAGTGTTGATGTTTCATATCATAAGTTAGTTGAATGTTCATAAGTCATGGGCATGAAAAAGAAGAAAGTATCTTCCAAGTAAAAAGAGACTCAAAAACTCTTAGATGCATGTATGATTGAGAATAAAAAATTGGAATGTGATATACACAAGTTGATAGAATCTAACGTTAGGGTTATTGCCAATACTAAAGTGAATGATTTGTTATGTAAGAATACAACATTAAAAAACAAGATCAATGTCCTCAAAAAATCATTATCTAGGAAGTGAAAATTGATTACCTTACTTAGAGGCTAAAAAGAGCTCTAGGTACAGAATTGGTTTCACTTATAGAAATGCACCATCAAATGTTAAAATTATTTTTATGAGGACCCGACATTTCCAAGATGGGCCTATACCTAAATCATCATATAAGCATGTTGTACCTTCTAAATATTTACAAAATTTGCACACACAAAAGAAAATTTTCATACAATCATGGGCCATATTTTAAACCCTAGAGGTGATCAGGTTATCGAAGCCCTCAAAATTAATTCCAATTCTCTAAACTCTTACAGTAATCGTGGAACCATGTCGAATCCTAAGAGAACTAAAAACTAGTTTCCTAATTTTAATTAACCAAATAAGGGGGTTTATGGTTAATTAACTAATGAACTAAAATAACAAAAATCAAAATAAATCAACTGAATATAAAGAGTAAGAAATTCAATGGTATCTAACTCTAATTTGAGGAAAGTATCTCACCAATTATAACATTGATCATTAGTCTAATAACAATAATTTTGTCAATTTAAGCAGTTAGTCCCAAACATATTAGTATAGCCATAATAAGTCTAAATTTTTCTAAATTAATTAGTTAAAACCCAACATTCAAACCAAAACTAATCATCAATTGACTAGGTATGATAGCATTTCATATCAATTAAATGACATCAATAAGCTTAGTGAAAAATACTAGACCTTAAATTAAATAATTGAGATAGTGATAACTATTCAATTTAGATTTCTAGTTTCTTATAAGTAAAATATTCAACTTCATAAATAATCTATTTACTACTTGTATCAATCCTTAATGACAATTACGAATCACTGAATTCATGGATAGCTATAAAATAATTAACATCTAATTAATTTTCAGATCAATCAATATTAATTATTCATAAAATATAAGAACACATAACAAGAAACACTTGAATTAAAACATGAATCTAAGTTTAGAACAAAACGTCATAAGGTTACAACTAGAGTCTTGAATCCCTTTAAATCATAATATTTGGATTTAGCCACACATGACTTTAGTTCCAATACCAAAAATAAAAGGAAAAATTAAATATTGAGAGAAAACTATAAAGAAACAAAAGAGAATGGTGGAGAAGCTGTTAGATGTGTTTTTCCTTTATTTTCCTACTCAAAACATGGCCTCCTCCTATCATACAAAGATTCCTTTCTAAAATAAATCTAAATCCCTACATAATAGGGATAGAAACAAGTTTCCTAATTGAATTCAAACTTTTGCTGGCATTAGGCATGATCTCACCTTATCTTCTGCAATAATCTATTCCCTTTTTTTCAGCAATAATCTGTTCACTTTTTTTCCAAAATTCTTGATTTTGACCAATAATGCTCCAATTTGATGCAATCTCCACTTGCCACCTCCTAAAACAAAACAAATATTAATTTTCCTATCTAAGCACAAATTATAGAAGAAAAAAAAGAGATAATTCCAATTAACATAACCAAATAACATCTTATCAAATTCCCCCACACTAGACTCTTGCTTGTCCTCGAGCTTACATCAATTCAATACATCAATCATTTTCATAACAACCTCTCATCTTCTTTTATGTTATCATAAAATATCCTGAAAGCCAATACACATTAAAGGTCCAGGATAAAATAACAATTAAGAGAACAAACACCCATAGGACACATTGTTATAATGAAAATATAGCGTTTCAAAAATTCCATTAAATCAAACGAAACAAGAGCCCTCTAATTGATTTCAATCTTTACACATAAAGTTCAGGGTTCATTAAGCTCTCAAATCAAAGCATAGCAAGTTATTTCCATAAGCTTGCTCATGAATCATATCTCCACCACTAATAAAAATGAACTTAATGCATGAATCAAGGGTTGTAATGTGGTTTAGTTAAAGTGTGACAAAAAGAAGTTTTTAGGTAAACAAATTGAAGGAAATAATACAAACATATCTACACCAGTTTTAACTTAAATTAGTCCAAAACTCACATTATTCAAATAACATCCTTTTAATCACCTCATCTTTTTTTTCTTTTTCTTCTCTTTTTTTCTGCTTTCCTTTTTTATACTTCTCACCATTCTATAAAAAAATGAAAAATTAAAACAATGTAACTTGAATCAACTACTTTACTTTTTATGGAAATAGTCAAAATTCTGTGCAAATAAACTTGATACAATTCCATCAATTTAGGGGCTCAAAAATTTTAAGGACATCCATAAAAGAAGGGGAAAATTGGCTAGTAACAAAGTTAGTATCCAATAAAAGAAAAGTTAAGGCTCAAATTGGTTTTATAGGGATAAAAAGTAAGGTAGGTTTGTTTAGGTCAACAATGGTTATCCTAAGTGCTCTTATTATCTTTATGCACAAATTAAACAAAAATATAGTCTCAACATGTATTCAAAGCAAGTTCTAGTATAAAAAAGCTATGTTTGATAACACACAACAAAAAGAAATGTATGAGAATAAATGTGATGAATGCTCTTAAGCTAAAAGCCCACATAGGTGTCAAAACGCATCAAATCTTGTACACTTTCATTCAACAAAACTAATGAGATACTTAAAGTAATTTAATGAAAAACATTAATCATGCTTATCTCTCTCATGAATTATAAATTAAACAAAAAATGTATCCTAACTTAGGGATTATTTATAAACAACAATTAGAAAAATGTAAGGTTATTATGAGGAATAATCAATATATGAGTTATAGTATTTATGAGTTCAAACAAAAATATATATGCTCTCGCTTACCCACACACCTAAATCATAAATTGTCTCCAACGTATACACAAGATGCTCCCATATCACAGAAACAATCAACATAAAATAAAACATATAGTAGAAGACTCCGATGAGTTATGAACATATGAAATGAGATGTAACATGGTATCGGTGGACATGAAGGTGTTACATATGACAATTGTCTCTTTTGTTTCTCAATCAATCTCATCCTTTGGCTATCCGAACACGCTTCCAATTGACACTAGTGGTTGATAGTCTTAGATTGATTTTTCATCAATTGGATTCATCGTGGATTTAGCTCTTGTTATTGTTGTATTGATGTTTTTTTGTGTGTCTTATAACTACGACAAGATTTTCACTTCATACTGCTTCACATTCAATTCTTTTAAATTCATTGGATCCTTTTCCTTGTTCAAGAAACTCCTCCTACTCACCTTGCTTTTATTTCTATATTGGGAGTTACTCCATGTTTCAAACCCCGATTTGAATAGGAGAACTACGCCATGCTAATGTGCCTTGCATGATCCACATCTTAGGGTTAGGCATGCCTAAAGTCGTTACCTTGACTGCAAGAAATGGGTTACGGGTTTTTCTTCTACTAATTGTGGCCCTCCCTTCACCACCTCCAAGGGGATGGTCTATAGGGTTTATAACTACTCCTCTTACCAACCCTTTCTCGACACCTCTTAAGGAAAATCTCAAATTGGATCCCAAATTGAGAGAGATAAATTGATATCTTTTTTTATTGGATTATAAGGAGCTGGAGCTTTTAACTAGGATGGATGCGCAAACTGCTTACTTAGAGGGTTGTTGTGTAACAAGTGCATAATGTCCACTGTCGATGAATTTTTCGGACTATATGATTCATAAAAAATAGTATGATAACTACTTTTTTGTGTAATGGGAGAATACGCCTTTCTCTCATGTCTTTCTTTGTTCATGGTTCGATATTCTGGTATCCTAGACAGATTACACATCCTTAACTTTTTGAGGAATCCTTCACCAGTGGTTGTGAATGACTTCCTTGAATAATATCGAATGGAATCACCATTTTTCTAGGGCCCACACCGAAACAATGCTTTACCCCTAAATGTACAGTCAACTATAAAATTATTGACTATAGAGATATAGTAATATGGAGAAGAGTTCTACGGTCGATTAGTTAGAGGAGACAGGGGAATCAAGCTTTTCAAATCCAATAATGGGTGGTTTTTTATTGAATTGATAGTTTTTTGGAATATTTATTGGCCAAAAATTTCTTTTAATATGGATTTGATTGTGAAGACATGCATGTAATCAATTTTTCATAAAGATATTGAATCGTTACTACTAAGTAGTAGTAAAATTTTATTTATTTATTTTAATATTATGTATATAGTAGATATATCATGGCGCTCCTACCCATATCCAATAGAATATGTTGATCCAAATCTTCTTCATGTAAAACCTGCAATCCTGGCTCAGGATGAACACTGGCAGCATGCTTAACATATGTAATTTGGATGGGAAGTGCAAAGATTATTAAAATCCCTCTCGTGTCTAAAGGGATCATCTAGAAAACCCGTTGTTTTTAATACAGAGGGGGATAAGGCTAAGCGGAGTGAAAAGGGTTTTCCATGAGATGGGAAAAGAAAACTATTCACCCCACACAAGGTTTGTGAACAAGTGATTGTCTGATAATGAACAAGGAACCAATCGTATTTTGCTGCGATATGAGGGCGAAAAAAAAAGGTTGATCATAACATATATGAATAGAGTTTATAACAGGGTCTCGATATCTTTATGTCTGAGAATTAACAAAATCTACTTCGCATTATTCACAAAATTTTGGGTCTTAACAATAGTAGGTGAAATGCAAATAATCTATATAGCGTTAACATCCCCTGGGCAACGCAATAAGGGATCTTCTAATTGAGAAGACTTATCAACCTAAGACGAAGAGAGGGTTCTATATATTATATTTAGTTATTAATTATTCTGGTGCGATGGAGGAATCGTACTATTCGAGCCTTTTTTTCATGCTTTTCCCCCTTTTTCTGTTGTGATAGAACAGGTATAAAATAAATAGAAAATATTCAAAGTTTCTTTCTTGCTGTTGTCTGTAAACAGATTGTGGCAGCGCCTGAGGGATTTCTGTCAGTCCACTAAATGGAGTCAAATTCTTATCAGTATGAGTCAAAGGAATGGATCCCTGCCCTTTGATTTCTTTTTTTTTTCAAATTCCTTGTTATTTCTTAGAGGCAAAGTCAATAATAGGTAGGGATGATCTACAACGCATTAGACCGCCCTTATTGATGATCGTTTACTCCGACAACATCTAGGTTCCTCTTTCTTGAAGAAAACAAAAATCCACTTAAGTTGAATATCATTTGATTAAATAGTGGACCCATCTCTGTCAATTTATTTTTCCGCGGGAGAGCCCTATAGTAAGAGCCCTATAGTATATTCACCTGTTGTTCATTAACTATGCCTTTCGGCCTGATCTTAGGCTTGTTATTCAAGAACTTGTTTAGAAATATTGTAATGAAAGGAACATAAGAGTTTGTCCCATATTTGCATTTTCATTTCAATCGAAAGGAGAAAAAGTTATGGAATAAGAAGCCCGTGTATCTTAATGTATGTATTTAATTTATTCAGAGTATTTAACATATTCATACTTAATGATTTTCCACAAATTTTATTTACCCATTTTGTTTTTCCTTGATTTGGTATTATTTAAATTGTATACCTCCATCATTTGAAGTTATTTATCATTTGCAGCAGTTTGAAAGGTTGATGAAGACCTCCTAGGGATAAAAGACATAGGGCTAAAGAGATTCATAAAAAGTATCTAATGAATAATGAGTTCAATACACCCTATTTAGCATAAAGATTATAACTGGAACCGCACTTTTCTGGATCCATTTAACATGTTGAAAACAATGCATTAAAGAATATAATCCTATTTGGATGTAATGGGAAAAAGCCTGATAGAGCAATGCTACCTCACAATATCTAATTATAGATATTAAAAAAAGATTTGGCACTGAACCCAGTTAGATTCACATATGATACAATTTTTAGTTATTGAACGAACCTAAGTGCTCTATGTTTTTTAAAATAGATTGAAAGAGCAAAAGATGGATTCTATTTTTAAGAAAAAGAGATTTTCCGTGACATTGAAAGGCATATCTTAATTAATACGTTTTATATTTAAAATTCTATTTTTTTGCTAGTCAATTTTACTCTTTCTTTCTCTTTTCTTTATATAGTGGAGATAGTCGTGGATACACAAATAACTTTAAATGCAAGTAAGTAGAGTAGCCAGTTTGGTCCAGGTGGAAAGAACAAAAAAATTAAATTTAAAATGTCGATTGATATATAGACGGTGACGAATTATAGTAATTTGTCCCAACTTGGGTTGTAATTGTATAGTAGTATTTGAAAACATATCTTCAGGGCATCCTAAAGCGCTCATGCAGTAACAAGAAAAAGGAAAAGGATTAAATAGAGGAACTCCCTGACATTTAGGTTATACCAAGTCTGAAACCAAATGGATTTTTTTTGTCCTATAATCCTCCACTGCTTTTTGACCCCATATTCTAGGATAGATGTCGAAATATATGAAAGACAAGAGACAGAAAACGAATTTTGAACCATTAACGAAAAGAAAGAATATAATTATAATAAAGAGAATATAAAAAATAATTACAGAGTTGAAGAGGTCAGAGCTCTATTAACCGAGCTATATCCCCCGAGCCAAGTGGAGCATACATGAAGGAGTCAAATTCCTGGAAAGTTACAATACCCACTACAAAATAGTGTCCCCTTTTTTTCGACGGAAGATAGGTAAGGAATTAGAAAAAAAAGGTATAAGGCTCATTTTTTTATTTTGATTTCGATTTGTTTTGTTACTAAATTAAGTGAATTTATATGCCTCATGATCAAAGTTATTTGATTTTTTTATATGAGTGAAAGAAAACAGCTTAAAAATGTGCAGTAAAAAAATGTCTACTTAATACTTTAAGGGATTGACTCTCTTACATAAGGCAAGACTCCACAACTCGTCGTATTTAGTTTGGTATTTCTACCGCGCATGAACAATTAGACTTTCACTATGACATAATAAAAGGTTCCATGTATTTCATTTGATTACTTATGCCTATTTGAAAGCTTTGTTATCTCTGTTTGCTCCGTTTGAAGAAAGGAAGTATCCCAACTATCATGCTTAGAATAGCTAGGATTTCTAGAAGAAAATACCAATATCCACTGCTATGGAAATAGGCGCGTTATTTGGTAATACGTCAATTTATCTACTATTAGCGGATAAATGATTTCATTTTTTTCAATTTTATTTTTCAAGAGTTGTCCAAGGAATCTTTTAATTCGGAATCTAATCCTTTTAAGAATTAAATTTTTGATCAGAATATGATCCGAGGGATCATTTAATTATTAGGGTTTGCACAGATTGCATAGTGTTATAAATAGCTACTCCATTTCGGCATCCAATTGCGACAACTGTCTTTTGATTGGTGTTTGTCGTCAAACCAAAATACCCAATAAGCATTACCTCTGCCTTAAAAGGAAGTGATCTAGCTGCACCCAGATTTTTCTTTATTTTGATAAGTTAAAAAAGAATTTTTGTCTAGTTCTAGGACTTTGTTGCAAAAAATTAGTTTCTTACAGGTAAATGTGAGATATTATAATGTAGTCAGAGAATCTGCCATTTCGGCTAACAAACCATGCCTATATGGTTGTTCAACTCAGCTAATTTTAGGTCAGCAGTCGCGATAATACAGAGGATGTAAGCGTTATCGAGGGAGGTAGGGCTAAGCAGAATGAAAAGGGTTTTCCACGAGATGGGCTTGCTATTGCACCAAGATTTTTCCCTTCGGCTCAGGTTGTCTCGCGATGCCTTCTACGACTTGGCTTGCAACAGTACTTGACCAACCCCAGGTCAAAAATGGGATCACTTATTATAGACTTGTTAGGACATCATAGCTTTCCTTGGGTTGGATGAATTATCCGAGGAGGATCCCAATTTATATAATTAGTTTACATAGTTAGTTTATTTATATATTTTTTATTTTTATAATTTTCTTTTCTATTCTCAACTTTTTTTCACTTTCTTTTGATTTATCCTCTGGTCTCTAAAGCCTAATGTTGTAGGTTTAAATCCTATAGAACTGAGCCAAGAATTCTTTTTCTTTATTATCAATCAATTGGTTTGATCCTATAGAATCAAGCCCATTTTCTCATCCTTGGTAATAAAAGCCCAAAGATCTATGAACTATTCCATGTTTAACCACTTACATAATGAATTTAATAGCTTTAATAGCTAATGATTGTAGTACCAAGCACTTCTTGGTGAGTTTTAATATGATCATATTTATATGTGTTTAACTTGATCATTATTTAATGAAGGACGAGAAATGTTTCTTCTTCCTAAATCATGAAAATGGTTGCGGGAGAGCAAGGCAGATAATGGGAATCAAACCCCCATCTTCTCTTTTCCGGATGTCATGGAAGGGCCTACTCCTATTTCAGCTTTGATACATGTTGCTACTACGGTAGCAACTCGAATGAAGGACAAGAAATATTTCTTCTTTCAACCTTCCCAAAAGTATAATACAACTCTCCATTGTACTACGGTATAATTTGTTTCTTCATGTTTTCCAAAAAAAGGAGAAATTGAATGTGAAAACTTGATGCACTACCTCCCTTCAACCTTTTAGTGAAATGTGACTTAAACTTACAGTATAGAAAGAATAGAGGAGGAACACATAATTAATTTGACCATCTACCTATTGAAGAATGAGTCGGCGATTCATAGGTTTTCAAATAAGAAAATGTGTATATATATATATATATATACATATATGCATATATATACATATATACATATGTATATATATATACATATGTATATA
>JAOSBM010000008.1:15968679-15993749 GCA_027568955.1 Erythroxylum tenue
AAAGTGAAGATAAGTCACCATCAGATACTTCTTTGGACAAAGTTGAAGATGTTCCTGAGACTCTTGATTTGAAAAGATATTGGAAATATAAGAGTTCTTCAATTCCCGTGAAGAAGTTATTCCATGAATGGTTGCTTTTCACCCATTGTAAAAAAAAGATAATAAATTTTCAAGTGAAACTTTGGGAGTAGACGTAGACCAAGTGTTGTTTGACTGAATCACTATAAAACAAGTTTGTTGCTCTTTTCCTATTATCTTTAATTATTATTATAATTACCTTTTGATTATCATTATGAGTTTGTAATAATCATTGATCATTCATTATAATGTGCAATTCATTAATTAGTTTACAGATAGGAGAAAAAGTTAACAAACATAATTTATCTTCCTCTTGTGTGTCATCCGAGGACCAACAACCTACATATATGATATAATATATCTAAATCTTTATATAATGATGCTATAAATTTTGTCTATTAAGTTAAAATTTGACAAAATTTAATCAAAATAATCAAGTTTTATATAAACTATTAGCTCAAAATTGGTACGTTTTTTTTTAATTTTGGTTAGTCATATAAATATATTTATATATTTCCTTTTATATATAACCATAATATTTTTTATTAGATTAAACTTTATTATTGACTTTTTTCCATGGTGTATATTGTTTAAAGTGTTAAATACATCAAAAAAATTTGTACGTTAATATTTTTAAATTACATTAAAAAATTATATTTACTCATTATGGTTTGAAAATTTATGACACACCCTCCTTTTATCATATGGTCATCAAGTAAACTAATAACAAATTTAAAACCACGATATTTAAAAGATTATAATACTATGTACTAACATTTTTATAATTTAAAGTCTAATAAAATATAAAAATCAAATATATAATCACCTTTATTTTATTGTAATACACATAATTTTATAATTGTTAAGACATCTGTTTTGTTGTTAACACTATTATTAACAAATATTAGCTAGACTAACATAAAAAGATAGGTTGCAATACAATTAAGCTAGGTCATTTTTGTAAATACGGTTTGACAAAAATATTTTCAAAGATTTTTTCTTACTTTTTTCCTGTTTTTCCTAATTTCTAATTTAAAAAATTGGGAGTATAATATCAATAAGTTTTCTCCCTTTTGAACAATTAAAGAATTTGAAAATTAATCTTTCAGATCTTAAATTGGCTCAACTCATGATCCATTGTTTTTGTTTTTAAAACAATCACTATTGGCTTTAGAATTTCCTCCAAATTTCTTGATCTTTAACTTTTTCTTCTCTCTTTCATGATTAGTTCATCCTCTTTAACATGGTTATTTCTCACTCATTGACATCTTCAATATAAATCTTTTAGATAATATTCTTCCTACTTCTCTCCTAATACATATTCTCACCTAATTTTCTTGGAAATAACTATTTCAAATGTAACTAGCTCACTGCTTTCTTTTTATTATTGTTATTGTTGTCACCTTTTAGCAATCAAATACTTATGAGATTCATGAATATTATATATGTTACAAACTCTCAACTTTGTAAAAGAAGGATTTAAAAGAAAAGAAGATAACTTTTAGGACTTTCAACTAAGGTAGAGGAAGATTTTCAACATTAAATTTAATGTTATCCCTCCATAAGAAAAATAGATACGTGTTAACTTATATAGTAACATTATACAATTTTTAGTGAAAGAATAAATATATTGGTAATTTATAAGGCCACGGTACATGCTATCATAAAATGAAGAAAAGGTGACATGTTTATTTATTTGTTTATAATTCATGCTTTTTTATATATTTATTCTTAAAATTATATGATTATCTTTTTTATTGTGTTAAATACTCCTTTACATTAAATTATATGTAAATTTTGTAGCACGTAACGATACCTTAGTTACATATCCCGAATCAAACATGAAAGGGCAATAAACGAAGAAATATAGAAAATATTTGATTTCGATTCCATAACTTCAAATGAACTTTTCAAAGCCGAAACAAACGTGAATCCACCACCATCTTCACGAGAACTGCTCACTAAGACGTGGTCAACATCTTTCTACAGTTTTCTCAAAACATAAGCTCTCTAAACAGGTCAGAGAATCCTTATGCTTAACAATGATATGAGCAACTGCAGGAGACCTTAACCTTTATATATAGCTTCCATATCGGGCTTCCCTATCACAGGCTAGTTATGGGTCCCGTCCATACTGATCGGGATCTATTTTTCACTCGAACTTCGACCCTTTGATTTAGATCATTTATTGGGCCACTTTATTATCTTTATCCAGATTAAATTACGTAACTTAACTGATAAGTTATTTGAAAAACCAAAAAATGCAATTAAATATTGTCCAACTTTATAGGAAAAATAAAAAATGTCTAACATTATCCCTCTCAGACAATACTTAATTGCGGTATTGACTCAAGTTGAAAACAATTTAAAAACTCGGTTAAGCTACGCTATTGTATTAGTCGACTAAGTTTAAAAACAAAACATTTGATTCAAAAATAACGAAAGTTCATCATTCCGTCCTACTAAGCTTTCGATACTAAAAAGTATCAAATGCATGTGTTATGTGCGACATAGATCCAATACAATAACGCATATCTAATACCTCACTAACATGAATGAGAAAATAGGGTGTAACAAACTAAGATGATACCTGTATGATCTAAATTATCATCTTCGTTTATAGGTCTCGATTTCTCCAACTTTATACTAAACTACATTAGAGAAATCATGTTTTCTCTCACTAAATGCTAAAAAATATTAGAGAAAACTTGTTTCCTCTCAGCAAATGCTAAACAGCATTAGAGAAAACCTTTATATTCTCCAACTGAATGCTAAACTGCATTAGAGAACCTTTATGGGATTAAAAACTTATACCCCCTATGTCATGTGAAACTTTAAGGATATTCGTACAAAACTGTATACGTCTAAAAGACATCGGCTCAAGGTCAATCTGTATATATGCCTAATGACCTTTAAATGCTTACGATTGACACAAATCATAAGACTTTAATACGTATTATGACAATGTATAATAACACGTATTACTAAGGATAAGCAATGACCATCTTTATTGATGAACCATCCTACCGTCATAATCCATCAAAACGTACAAATGTACATGTAGCAAACATAACGATCCCCTAACTAACAGTGTCTAAGGACTTCAAAACACTCATACTGTATACTTGTCTTACAAACACAAGTGGGCAAAGTCTTTTAGGGTATGTTTGGATGTGGGTGGAGGGATGGAAGGGAATGGAATGGAATGACCCAAATGACTCAGCCATTGTTTGGGAGTCTATTTTGAAACAGGATGGAATGGCAATTGATGGCTTTGGAAGCCATCCTTTGCCATCCAAAATCTAATATTTTGTGACCTCCCAAATTGGGGGGTTAGGGATGGAATGACATGGCTTGCCTTCCAAACCCTAATTTAATAACAAAAATACCCTCAAAAAATACACCACAAATACAAAGGTTAATACCCCAAGGAAATAAAGCATTTGTCAGCACCATGGTTCCCTACTCAGCCAAGGAAATAAAGCATTTGTGAGTACGATGGTTCCCCACAGCTTCCAGCAGCTAAGATATTTAAAGAGCAACATAAGTACTGTCTTAATATGTTACTACAGTTCCTTTCTCAGTGTCTTTGCTTCTGCCGTCAATTTAGTTTCCCATGTCTCAACCCTTGTTTCTTGGTTATTTGGTTACCAGCTCTCGAATGTATTTGACCTGCATTCTAAGCTTCGATGTTATGTCAACTATGCATATTTTATTACAAGGGTAATTTTGGAAAAAATATTACAAGTCATTCCATTCCATTCATTTTTAGTATCACTTCCAAACAATGGTCAAAGGAGTCCCTCTCTTATTTTATTTAAACTTCCAAACAATGGAGTGACCCATTTCATTCCATTCCATTCCACTCCGTTCCATTCAGTTCAATTAATTGCCATTCCATTCCATCCTAAACTCCCAAACATACCCTTAGTTAAAGAATCGACTTATAGTTCCTCAGTCCTTAAATGCTCCAAACCTTAACGTCACCTTTTCATATCAACTACTTCATAGTCAAATATTTTACCTCAAAATTCTAAGACCCTGTGATATTCAATGTTGTTATTAAACAACACAGCAGCTTGATTATCACATTACAACCGAATGGGTCTAGCCACTGAATCAACTATAGACAAATCAGAAATCAAATTTATGAGCTAAACCATATGTGAAGTAGCCCTATAGCATGCACTCTGCATTCATGGTCGAGGAAATCACCCGTGTCTATTTGACACTCTTCCACGACATTGTACCATCTGCTAACTTAAAGAAAACTATAACCTTAAATGGACTTTCGATCATCCAGAAACATAGCTAAATTTGAATATGAATTCCCTACGAGATTTAGTCTGTTGACTTTTCTATATGTCAACATATGATTCTTGATTCCCTTTAATTATTTCAACACTCACTTGATTGTATTTCAATGGTCTACACCTGGGTTAACCAGATACTGACCAAATAGTTAAACAGTAAATGCAATGTCCTGCGTATATCAGACTATTAACCGTACTAGAATATAGAACATTCCTCATAACCTCTCTCTTTTACTTTATTCTTTAGATACTGTGCCAAATATTATCTCTCACTATGAGAGATAGGTGCTACGACAAGTTTACAGTTAATCGTATTAAACCTTTGTAACATATACTCAATGTTATGCACTTTGTGAGAGGTATGATGAGTGTTAAGATTTGTCCCGATGAATCTGAATACTTAAGATAAAAGATACTACGCCAAGGTCCTTTATGTCAAAGTTCTCGACCAAACATTGCTTAACCTTACACAACATGGTCAAGTAATTTGAAATGAGTGATATATCATCCACATGCAATAATAGGAAGATAACTTTGCTCCCTCTGACCTCATAGTACAAGCATATTTTTAACTTTATTTTCCATGAAGCTGAAAGAGATCACAACCTCATCAAATGTAAGGTATCACTTTCAGGAGGTTTGATATAAACCATATATTGATCTGCTTAACGTGTAAACCATGTTAGTTCCATCTGGATCCTGAAAATTTTCAAGTTATACTATATATACTTCTTCATAAAGTTCGTTATTCAGTAAAGCAATTTTGACAACTATTTGATGTAACTCTATATCATCATGAGCTACAATTGCTATAATCACTCAAAATGTATTCTTCGAGGATATGGGAGAAAAAGTAACATTAAAGTCAACCTTTCTCCCTGACTGAACCATTAGGAAACTGAGCGAGCCCATAAATCGTTAAAGTTTATCCTGAAATCCTTTAGGTCTTAAAACTTCATTTATAACTGACTAGTTTGCGATTCTACTGCAAATCAACTAGCTCCCAGACCTTACTATGTTTCATGGCTTACATCTTATCAATCATTGCATCCCACCACAAATCCACATTGGGTCCAGAAACAGCTTCTGTAAAAATAACTAGATTCGTAACATGTCCAATATCATAGTCTTTTTCAACTAATAGATTATGCAATCATATGGGATAACAGGTCATCTCACTCTGGAAGATCTTCATAACTGCATTAGATCTTGTACCCCTAGGAATGTCTATGTGTATAGGTATGAGTTCTTGTTCTTGTACATGCACAGTACGAAGACCTAGATCCACCGGATTTAACTGTATGAGTGATGGGTACATAATAACTGTAGTATCCACTCTGCTATCATCTGAAAGGTCAAAGGGCCCAACCATCATCATAGACATCATATTCTATAAATTTAGCTGTTTGTGATTCCACTATTCTGGTCTAACTCTACAGTAAGATCTGTAACCATTAAAGTGGTCAGGATATCTCACTAAATAACAATGAGCATAATGAGCATGCAATTTTTCTTTATAAGGATTATACTACCTCAATAGGACAACCTCATACACGAATGTGTGCAAGGCTAGGTTTTCACACTTATAGATAATCAAGTACATTAGTCTTGTTCTGCAACGACTTCTTCAAGTCCTTTAGGGTACGGTTATGCCTTTCGGCAACACAACATTTTACTCAAGACTACCCGGCATAATAAACTAAGTCACTATTCAAACTAATTTCATATATTTGGCAAGCGGACCTTTTTAATTCCTGAAACACCATGTTTACCATGATATTCTCCTCCAAAATCAAATTTGACACTTTGGATGGATTTTCTCAATTATTTCTCAACCTTTTAATCTTTAAGCAAGAACACATAACTATAATAGGAATAATTATCAACAAATGTTAGAATATATTTGGAATTACATGATGCAACTGTATAAGGTCTACTGATATCTATATGTATCAGACTCAACAAGTCAAAAACACGAGTTGACCTTCTTCCTTATTAGTCAAATTATCCCTGCAATAGTCAACACATGTTCTTAGATCATCATAATCTAGAAATAAGAGAATGCTTTCCTTAATCAATCTCTCAACCTAGCTTTGGAAATATGGCTTAAACTTTTATACATGGCTTTTCATTCATCAGGGTCCTTCATTTAATGACTTGTTTAGCAAGATACGAAGAAGCATATATCTAATTCAGGGTAAGACACATTCTATACAAACCATATGACAAGTAAGTTGTACCATTATGTTTCGTATTAAACATTGTAGAACAAAAGCATTAAATACAAAACGTCAACCTGCTTTGTCTAAATTTGAGACAAAGATCACATATAACATAGGTCGTGTAAAAACCAAAATGAACCTTGTAACAAGGTGCAGTACATACATTCCCCATAGATATTACATCCGCTTCTTCATTACTTACAACAAGGTTTAGTACATACATTCCCCATAAATATTACATCCGCTTCTTCATTGCTTGCAACAAGGTTCAATACATACATTCCCCATAGATATTACATCTGCTTCTTCATTGCTTTCAACCATCAGTTCCTCCTTCCCTATATTAGGCCCTATCCAGGATATCAACCCCTGAATTATGGAAACACCTTGATCAGATGCTCCACTATATAGCCACCAAATACTTAATGCGACTATCGCAAATCAAATTCATAAATTGATAAGCTAAGGAGTTATCTGATGGTCACAGTCTTTCTTTTTTGGGCCTCATATTGCTGGTTTCTTTATGTCATGCGGACCTTTACCAGTACTGGATTGAGCAGCATTAGTATGTGGAGAAAATTTAGTCTTTCTACCTTTGATCTTAGCGGGCTTCATCTTTGCCTTCACTTTAGTTGCTTCGAGGGTTGTAGGAGTAGTAAGCTTGAGTTTCTCCTCCTCAGCAACACAATGAGCAATCAAGGCATTGAAGTCCCATTCCTCATCCTGCGAATAATATGTCATCACCAGATTACTAAACTCTAGAGGGAGTGTATTCAGAGTCTGGTGAACTATAAAGACATCAGGAAGAAGAATGTTCAACATCCTCAGTCTACTGTGAGGATAGATCATTCTTGATATGCACTCCTTTACTCCACCTTCTCCCGTATACCTCATGGAGAATAATTTTTCATTAAGGAACTTATCTCAACATTAGGAGAGACTATGTACCTTTGGGAGACATTACCAACAAACTCCTTTGTTATGTTTGTGTCCAGAAGTCCACTTTGTAGATGGTTAGGAATGGATCTTTTAATGGTCATAAGACTTAATCTGTTAGACCAATCACAGGCTTCAAAGACTGCTTTATGAGCTCTCGAGCTCATAGATGTAGGTGGAGATGGCCTATCCTATCGTATGGCCATATCAACCTCAGCTATCTCCATAGCATTCAATACATCCTCTATCCGCTTCTTTGTATTGAAACCGATCAGGGTTTCAATGGTGACACTCATTTTATTGATCGAAAAGGTGACTGTAAAATGTTAATATTTAAATCAGCACAAATGTAGGATAATAGTAATACTCAAAGCCATTAAACAGTATCTTTACTAGAAAGCCGGTAACACATATTATAAAACACTTGTGGGCTAAATACATAATATAAGCAAGTAGACCTCCACATAAAAGTAATCAGAGTACAAACCATCAACTCTCATGACGTTACCACCTATGGGCGAATAGATTATTCAAGCAACGACTTTCCTCTATCCAATTCCTTTATGCACATATCAAAATCTTATGTAAGGCTAATACCTATAGGCAGAATAACCAAACATGAAACCAGAGACATCCCCTAACGTGTAAGCAGAACAATTCAAAATACTAACTCAAAAGGCCACTGTGCTGACTACATCCTCGTCATCACTCAAAAAGTCCACAAACACAAGGGATACATCTTTATGTCATCCTCACATTCTTTATGGGCATATGGTATGTGACAATGTAACATCAATAAATGAAAAAAGCTGAATGCACAGTCTTATTGTCACACAATCGTGCTGAAGACATTATCTGAAAACTTCATTTAAGACTTTCGTAAAGGAAAAAATCTCAGTAGAGCGATTATCGTGTGTCACTGAAACTCAACTGACCACCCGAGACACGAGAACCTCATGTATCTCATTTGTAGCAAGTTTGTTGTGCAAAAATTCACTCAAAAATAGCTTCTGAATGTCTTAAAACCCTTTTTTGAGTAATTATCATGCGATCCCGAACACTTAACATGAGACTCGAGACAAGAAAACTTGAAGTATCTCCCTCATCTGATGTCCGAAGCATGAAAACTAACTCGACATTGGATTCAGAATGCCTTAATTCCTTTTCTGAAGTTAAACTTTAATTTATTACTAATGCAATAAATCCAGAAAAATGGAAAATTCACTTTATGAATTTCCCGAACTTGGAACTTGACTCAAAACACCCTGGAGCACCCTTATAGGAAATCAGCAATTTTTGTGTTTTTTTAAATTACTGTGGAAATTTCATACGGTTGATGTCAACTCGCGTCAACACGAGAGGTGCGTGTCAGACATCAACCAATCCAGAAATCACCCAGACTAACCGCCCTCAAGGAGGTACTATGCACCGTCCACACGCGCCCAATGGTCTCCGTCGCCTCTGACCGTCTGGGTCATTTCTGGAGAGTTTCGAGCCATTTTTTGCATCCCCAGACTCGTTTTCAACCCGTTTCTCAAGGCTAGACACATTTATACCAATTTCATGCAAGAAAAAGTCGAGAAACAGAAGTTAACTCTCCAAAAATCTTACGGATAAAAAATCAAAAAATCTTCATTTTTAAACACCGATCACATCACCGCTCTGATACCATGTGTAACACGTAACGATACCTTAGTTATATATCTCGGATCGAACGTGAAAGGGCAATAAACGAAGAAATACAGAAAATACCTAATTTCGGTTATATAACTTCAAAAGAGCTTTCCAAAGCCTAAATGAGCGCAAATCCATCGCCGTCTTAACGGGAACTGCTCACCGGGACGCATTCAATATCTTTCTAAAATTTTCTCAAAACGTAAGCTCTCTTAACGAGTTAGAGAATCCTTATGATTACGAATGACATTAGCAACTACAGGAGACCTTATCCTTTATATATAGCTTCCATATTGGGCTTCCCCATCACAAGCTTGATATGGGTCCAGTCTATACTGTTCGGGATCTATTTTTCACCCAGACTTCGACCCATTGATTTAGATCATTTATTGGGCCACTTTATTATCTTTATCTGGATCAAATTACATAACTTAACTGATAACTTATTTAAAAACCCAAAAAATGCAATTAAATGTTATCCAACTTTATGGGAAAAGTAAAAAATGTCCAACAAATTTTGTCATAAATTAATATGTAAAAATGAATGCAAAAAATAATTTATACATAAAGTAAAAATTTGAATTGTATGCATTAGAGCTATTTAACAATTTCATCTTTAATAACTCAATATTGATAATAAAAAGGTTATACTTTTCACATATAAAAATTAATTTTATCTTTAAAATAAAATTTTAACAAAATATGTTGAAGTATTTAGATAAATAAATAGTGAAATCGCTCAATCTTAGTGCTAAAGATTAATGAAGTAATAATTATGCATACTTTTATGAATTTATATTTATTTTAAATAATAATATGCTAAACTATACTATTTAAAGCATTAGAACTTTACATTTAAAAAAAAAATTAATTTGAATATTTTATCAAAAACGAAAAATTTCACTTTATGAATTTTTCAAACTTGGAAACTAACCCAAAACACCCCGTGGCACCCTTGCGGGAAATCTGAAAATTTGTTTTTTTTAATTACTGTAAAATTTTTGTATGATTGACGTCAGTCGCCGCGTCAACTCACGCATCGACACGAGAGACGCGTGTTAGACACGCGCCAGCGTAGAAATGTTGAAGACACGCCGATGTGCAAACGCGTTAACCAACTCAGGCGCGTGCGGTTGCCGTTACACCACATGTCTGGCGCATGTGCCAGACTAACTGCCCTCAGGGTGGTACTATGCGTTGTCGGGTGCGTGTGGCACACGTGCCGACGTTCTCTATCGCCTCCAACCATCTAGGCAATTTTTGAAAAGTTTATGGCTAGTTTTTTCCACTCCCGGGCTCTTTTTCAACCCGTTTCTCAAGGCTAAACACATTTATACCAATTTCATGTAATAAAAAAAGTAAAAGTTAAGAAACAGAAGTTAACTCTCCGAAAATCTTACGGAGAAAAAATCGAATTTTTTTTTGTTTTTAACCACTTGATCACGTCACTGCTTTGATACTATGTGTAACACGTAATGTTACCTTAGTTATGTATCCCGGATCGATTGTGAAAGGGCAATAAATGAAAAAATACAGAAAATACCTAATTTTGGTTTCATAACTTCAAACGAGCTTTTCAAAGCCAAAACGAGCGCAAATCCACTACCGTCTTCACGAGAATTGCTCATCAGGACATGGTCAACGTCTTTCTACAGTTTTCTCAAAACGTAAGCTCTCTTAATGGGTCAGAGAATCTTTATGCTTACGAATGACATGAGCAACTGCAAGCTCGATATGGGTTCGCTCCACATCGATCAAGATCCATTTTTCACCCGGACTTCGATTTATTAATTTAGATCATTTATTGATCCACTTTATTATCTTTATCCGGACCAAATTACGTAACTTATAAGTTATTTGAAAAAACAAAAAATGCAAGTAAATGTTGTCCAACTTTATGGGAAAAGTAAAAAATGTCAAACAAATTTTTTCGTAAATTAATATATAAAAATGAATGCAAAAAATAATTTATACATAAAGTAAACATTTGAATTGTATGCATTAGAGCTATTTAACAATTTCATCTTTAATAACTCTATATTGATAATAAAAGGTTATACTTTTCACATATAAAAATTAATTTTATCTTTAAAATAAAATTTTAAAAAAATATGTTGAAGTATTTAGATAAATAAATAGTGAAATCACTCAATCTTAGTACTACAGAGTAATGAAATAATAATTATGCATACTTTTATGAATTTATATTTATTTTAAATAATACTATGGTAAACTAGAATATTTAAAGCATTAGAACTTTAAATTTTGTTTTTAAAATTAATTTAAATATTTTATCAAAAACATATTTTATATAAAGTTTTATCTTAAAATTTACACTTATTAATAATTTGAACTCAATTATTAATTTTATTCAATTCATTATATTTGCATTATAAAATTTATAAGTGATAAATTAAAAATTTATTCATATAAAATTGTTGGAGATGAAATTATTATATAACTTTAATAGATATCATTCATAACATCAGTATTCTAATTTTTAAAATAATTATACCATCTTTCCAAAATATGCATATATCACAAATTAATTTACTTTAAAAGACATATGCTCACTATAAAATTAGAAATTGCATAATATATTAAACTGTAAGAATGTAGATGCATACGTTTAAACTATAAAAGGATAATACGAAGAAACAATAAGTTACGACATTAACAAAATGAATGTAATTTTTTAAAAAAAATTTAATCCTTTTAAGACTTCTCACATATAATAATTTTTAATTTTTGTTAACACTATCTAAGTTATTTAAGTTAATTAATAATTAGGCTCAAATTTAACTATTATGAAAATCCGGTCACACATATTATGAAATACCTATAGGCTAAATACATAATATATGCAACTAGACCTCCACATAAAAGCAATCAGAGTACAAATCATCAACTCTCATGACACTACCACATGTGGGCGAATAGATCATTCAAGTAACGACTTTCCTCTATCCAATACCTTTATGCACGTCTCAAAATCTCATGTAAGGCCAACACCTGTGAGAAGAATAACCATACATGAAACTAGAGATATTCCCTAACATGGAAGCAGAACAACTCAAAATACTGACTTGAAAGGCCACTGTGGTGATTACATCCTCATCAGTACTCAAAAAGTTCACAAACACATGGGATACATCTTTATGTCATCCTCACATTCTTTATGAGCGCATGGTATGTGACAACGTAACATTAATAAATGCAAAAACCTGAAAGCACAGTCTCGTTGTCACACACTCATACTGAAGACATTCTCTAAAAACTTCATTTGAGACTTTTGTAAAGGAAAAAAATCTCAGTAGAGCGACTATCGTGCATCACCAGACATTGAACTGATCACCCGAGATACGAGAACTTCATGTATCTCCTTTATAGCAAGTTCGTTGCATAAAAATTCACTCAAAATGGCTTTACAAAGTCTTAAAATCCTTTTCTGAGTAACTATCATGTGATCCCAAACACTTAACATGAGACCTGAGACACGAAAACTTAAAGTATCTCCCTTATGTCATGTCTGAAGCATGAAAATTAACTCAAAATCGGATTCAGAAGCCCTTAATTTTTTTTCTAGGGTTAAACTTTAATTTATTACTAATGCAATAAATCCAAAACAAATGAAAAAAAATTACTTTATGAATTTTTCGAACCTGGAAACTGACCCAAAACACCCTAGGGCACCTTTACGAGAATTATTGTAGAAATTTTGTATGGTTGATGTTAGCTGCCGCGCCAACTTGCGCGTCGACGCGAGAGGCGCGTGTCAGACACGTGTTAGCGCAGACATGTTGAAGATGCATATGGTACGTGTCGTGCACGCGCGGCAATGTGCAGATGCGTCTACCAACGCTGGCGCTTGTGGTTGCCGTTACACCACATGTTAGGTGCATGCGCCAGACTAACTGCCCTTGGGGCAGTTCTATGTGCTATCAGGTGCGTGTGGCATACATGCCCGATGGTCTCTATCACCTCCAACTATCTGGGTGATTTTGACCAGTTTCGGGACATTTTTTGCACTCTCAGGCTCTTTTTCAACCCGTTTCTCAAGGCTAAACACATTTATACCAATTTCATGTAATAAAAATAAAAAAAAGTCGAGAAACAGAAGTTAACTCTCCAAAAATCTTATGGAGAAAAAATTGAAAAATATTAGTTTTTAACCACTCGATCACATCACTGCTCTGATACCATGTGTAACACATAACGATACCTTAGCTGTGTATCCCAGATTGAATGTGAAAGGGCAATAAATGAATAAATACAGAAAATACCTAATTTCGATTCTATAACTTCAGACAAGCTTTTCGAAGCTGAAACGAGCGCGAATTCACTGCCATCTTTACGAGAACTGCTCATCGGGACGCAGTTAACATCTTTCTACAGTTTTATCAAAACATAAGCTCTCTTAACGGGTCAGAGAGTCCTTATGCTTACGAATGACATGAACAACTGTAAGAGTCCTTAACCTTTATATATTGCTTCCATATCGAGCTTCCCCATCATAAGCTCGATATGGGTCTGGTCCACACCTATCGAGATCTATTTTTCACCCGAACTTCGACCCATTGATTTAGATCATTTATTGAGCTACTTTATTATCTTTATCCGGATTAAATTACGTAACTTAACTGATAAGTTATTTGAAAAACCAAAAACTGCAATTAAATGTTGTCCAACTTTATGGGAAAAATAAAAAAATGTCCAACAAATTTTGTCATAAATTAATATATAAAAATGAATACAAAAAATAATTTATACATAAAGTAACATTTTGAATTGTATGCATTAGAGCTATTTAACAATTTCATCTTTAATAACTCTATATGGTTAATAAAAGGTTATAACTTTTCACATATAAAAATTAATTTTATCTTTAAAATAAAATTTAAAAAAATTATGTTGAAGTATTTAGATAAATAAATAAATAGTGAAATCGCTCAATCTTAGCACTACAGATTAATGAAATAATAATTATGCATACTTTTATGAATTTATAATTATTTTAAATAATACTATGCTAAACTAGAATATTTAAAGCATTAGAACTTTAAATTTTGTTTTTAAAATTAATTTAAATATTTTATCAAAAACGTATTTTATATAAAGTTTTATCTTAAAATTTACACTTATTAATAATTTGAACTCAATTATTAATTTTATTCAATTCATTATATTTGCATTATAAAATTTATAAGTGATAAATTAAAAATTTATTCATATAAAATTGTTGGAGATGAAATTATTATATAACTTTAATAGATATCATTCATAACATCAGTATTCTAATTTTTAAAATAATTATACCATCTTTCCAAAATATGCATATATCACAAATTAATTTACTTTAAAAGACATATGCTCACTATAAAATTAGAAATTGCATAATATATTAAATTGTAAGAATGTAGATGCATACGTTTAAACTATAAAAGGATAATACGAAGAAACAATTAGTTACGACATTGACAAAATGAATGTAATTTTTTTAAAAAAATTTGATCCTTTTAAGACTTCTCACATATAATAATTTTTTTATTTTTGTTAACACTATCTAAGTTATTTAAGTTAATTAATAATTAGGCTCAAATTCAAAATAATTTATAATACTTTATATTCATCTAACTCATTAAATTAATCAAAAAGTTAATTAATATTTTAAACTGAAAAATCGAGATACTCAATTAAAGTTGCTCAATTTTGTAAGTAAAATGTTTTTTACTTTTACTTACAAAATTGAGTATTGCGAAATTCCATAACAGTAAAAGAATACGAAAGTCAAATACTGAATAACAGTAAAACATCCTCCGGAATGAGGGGAGGCGCCAGTATCGTATTGGGTGTCATCTGCAAAGTAAGTACAAAGTACAAAGACCAGAGAACAAATGACACGTCAGCCGTGGAACAACAGTTACAGCAGTCCCATAATATTAACGCCCACGTGTCAGCTCCATGACGAGGAAGATATACCAAACCTCTGTAAGCCCCCGTGTTACTCGTACTTTCCTTCGACGCCAACTCGGAGACCTGACTCACTCCCCACCGCCGATTCTCGCCTCGCCGAGTTCGACTCCTGTAAGATTGCTTTAAACCTCCGCCTCTATGCAGCAAATTCCGTAATTCTAACTTCAATTTAGTGCCTGAATTTGATCCGTTTAACCTAGGGTTTTGATTTATGTTAAAAATCCGTAAAAGCAAGTTAGTCGTATAAACTAAGCATCTGAGCATTCGAGTTCGTGGTCAAGAAAAAAACATGATATTGTGTTGTTTTCGGTGGGAATGGATCTTTTCAAGTTGTTGGCTGCTCCAAATTTTTTGTGAACAAGATAATTTGACTGCTGTTGTCTTTCAGTGACGGAATAAAGTTCTTACCAGTGAATTTAGTAATTTTGGATATTCATTATTCTTCATCTTTTGTTTTCATGGTTTATGAATAGGTTATCGTGCTCTGTTTATAAGGAGGGTCTGGCTCAAATGGCGAGATAGAATTGTTATGCCGGCTGATGTGATTATGGACAGCAATGGTACGTAATTGGATGATCTATGAGTTTCTGCAACTTTTTAAGTGAAATGATCATCCATGGTATTGTTGGATTTGGAACTGCTATTTTTGAAAAAGGATTTAGCTTTTCTAGTTATCAAGTACGAAAATATTGTTTTTATTAGTAATGAGTTGCATTATGATTTCTTTTGAAGAAATCGCCTGCTTCTACCAGCTAGGTTATGAATCTGAACTGTTTTAGTATATCCATAAAAGAATTTTAAATATTTGATATTCATCTTTTGTAAACTGAGTGGCTTTTCACATATTAGTAGGTTATTATTATAATTATCATTGTTTATTCTTTGAATATTCATGATCTAAGAGCACTCTAATGCTCCTTGTATGTTAAACATCTCTTCCTACATATGCTGAAAAAATTGGAGTTCCAGTTGTTTCTGGGAAAAACGATTCATCATTGTCCATTTGCTTTTTCTTTTGACCAACTTTTGATATTTGCACTTCATCAAAAATCTACAGCAATCAGGTGCAAAAATATGAGCTGTAGTCAGCCAAACAAGGATGCTAAAAACCATAATTGTGTGGGGTTTATTACTTGTTTCACATCAATTTTTTTTGTCCGAAATGACTTGAACTCTTGTTAATAGAGACATTCATAGATTTTTATTCTTTAGGAGTGTATGGCCATGATCTGAATTCCCATAGTCTTTCTCTTGTAGTCAATTAGTTGTTGAGTTGTATGCTCTTATAAACCTCCAAACACCTCTTTACTACTGCGCTCATTGGTCATATATTCTTGTTATTCTTCCCTATTTCTATCTTGCTGTGGGATTAGCGTACCTGGAGGCTTTGTCATTTTCAATTAGCATCATTTATTTTAGACTTTTTTTTTTTGGCAACAGTTAACATGTTTGAAGTAACAATTCATTGACCTAGGTCATTAAATGTATAATTTGATTCATGTAGTTTACTTGTGTTAAAAACATTGTACAGATCCCTTTTTGTTATCAATCCATGTTTAATAACTTTCAATGAATCTGCTTTCAGATGGAAGAGGTTTGCCTCAATAGTGAGCCTGTTTTTGATGAAGGCGAAGATTATCAAGTTGAGGGAGACAATAGCTTTGTGGAACATGATGATCAAACTGGTGAAAGACACCCAGAGAAGGAACCTCTACCACCTACTGTGGGGTTGGAGTTCAATTCTTTTGACGAAGCCTACAATTTCTACAACATTTATGCTAAGCAACAAGGCTTTGGCATCAGAGTGAGCAACTCTTGGTTTAGATCAAAGAGAAAGGAAAGGTATAGAGCAAAACTTAGTTGTAGTAGTGCTGGTTTCAAAAAAAAGAGTGAAGCAAACAATCCAAGACCAGAAACTAGAACTGGATGCCCTGCAATGATAGTCATCAGGCTTGTGGACTCTAAAAGGTGGAGGATAGTTGAAGTTGAGCTTGAGCACAACCATCTGGTGAGTCCCCAAATCAAAAGGTTTTACAAGTCGCATAAAAAGATGATCATTGCCTCCAGAAAAGCTCACCCCTCACCACAGCCTGTAATAGAAATACGCACTATAAAGTTGTATCGGACAGCTCTCATGGATGTGGCATGTAATGGGCACTCTAGTGTTGATGAAAGAGAGAGTATTACTCATGTTGATCATTCCAAGCATTTGGAACTTAAAGAAGGAGATGCGCTTGCAGTTTATAACTACTTCTGTCGTATGAAATTGACAAATCCAAACTTCTTTTACTTGATTGATTTTGATGACAGTGGTCACCTTAAAAATGTGTTTTGGGCAGATGCTAGATCCCGCACTGCAATTGGCTATTGCGATGTGGTTTTTATTGACACAAGCTGCTTGGCAAACAAGTACGAGATTCCTCTGATTTCATTTATGGGTGTGAACCAGCATGGGCAATCAGTTTTACTGGGATGTGGCTTTCTTGGACATGAGTCAACCGAATATTATGTTTGGATCTTTACGGTGTGGCTTAGATGCATGCAGGGGCATTGCCCACAGGTCATAATTACTGACCAGTCTAAATCTTTGCAGTGTGCAGTCTCGGAGGTTTTTCCGAAAGCTCGTCACTGTTACTCTGCATGGTATATTATGCAGAGACTTCCAGAGAGGTTGGGAGGTTTGAGGGGATATGAAGCCATCAGAAAACAACTAAATTCAGCTGTTTATAGGTCGTTGAAGATAGCTGAGTTTGAAATTTCTTGGGATTGTATGATAAGGCAGCATAGACTTGGGGACAACAAATGGCTTCAAAAGTTGTATGAAGAGAGGCGTCGGTGGATTCCAGTTTACTTAAAGGACATATTCTTTGCGGGAATGATCCCTATCCAAGAAAACGAAGGTTTTAATGCCTTTTTTGATGGTTATGCACATAAACATACCTCTTTTAAGGAATTTCTTGACAAGTATGATCTGGCCTTGCATAGGAAGCATTTAAAAGAAGCCATGGCAAATTTGGAGTCCCGAAACTTGGATTTGGAGTTGAAAACAAGGTGCAATTTTGAGGTGCAGCTCTCTAAAGCGTATACTAAAGAAATTTTTAAGAGGTTTCAACGTGAAGTTGAAGGGATGTATTCTTGCTTCAATACAAGGCAGGTGAATGTAAATGGCCCAATAATAACTTATGTTGTGAAAGAACGAGTTGAAGGTAGCGAGGAGATTAGAGCTTTTGAGGTTTTGTACGAGACAAGACAGGCAGATATCCGATGTATCTGCAGTTTGTTCAATTACAAAGGTTATCTTTGCAGACATGCGTTGAATGTTTTAAGTTATAACAGAGTGGAAGAAATCCCATCTCGCTACATTCTAGCTCGATGGAGTAAAGATTTTAAGCACAGGAGTATCCGAGATCAGACTTCCTGTGACATGGATCTGTATAATCCTATTTATTGTTATACTAATCTGTACAGACATGCCAATCCGCTCGTGGAAGAGGGAACAGAATGTCCACACAAGTATGAGATTGTACTGCAAGAATTGGATGGTTTGTTGAGCAAATTAAATGTTTTAGAAGACAAACTAGACTAAAATTATGTTTAAAAGGTCAAGAATGTTGTCAAGGCATTTTGGTACATGGATAGGCCAGCAAACTCTTTTTCATAGTTAGTATTGTATAGTGTAGATACTCTATTTTCGTATAAACATGCCCCAAGTTTTATCTGCAACACTCTCCCTAAATGAACTTCATACCCCAACTGAAAACTTCAATGTCGTGAAATTAATTGACATTAATTTCATCTGGTGCAAAAATAATTATTAAAATGGAGTTTTGCAGTTGCTCAGCAACGTCAGATTCCGGACTTTTCAGTGCCCGTGAAGTGATACTGAGACTCAATCACTCCTGCCTTGCAAAGAGCTACCTTTACTTGCATCCTCCACCTAATTCTTTAATATCCAATCTCCTACTTTGGAATAAATTGTTGATCACTTGGGGGATGCAAACGCTTTAAATAATTAATTCTTTACAAATTTGTTCATTAGGACATGACAACCCACATGGAAGTACAGTTCAATTAGCTCTGTATGAGCTTCAAATTACCATGTTACCAAGCTCAAGTCTATTACTAAGATCTATTTCTCTCCTCTCCTCTCCCCTCTACGCCTCTCCTAGATTGTGGTAAATAAAGGTTTTTCAACTAAGAAGATCCTGCTTCAGCAATATTAAACATCCGGATGTTAATAGGTAAATACTGGTGGAATAAATGATTGCATGGAGTCCCAAATTGATGTCCTAAGATCAACGGAAGCAGCCAAGCAAACGGATCCCTGGCTATGGATAGTGTTACTCCTATATCTTGGTAAAAACAGGGAAATCTAGAATGAAACAAGAATACATGACACTAAAACAACTTAGACAAGAAGGTTAAAAACAAAAAAACTTCATAGATCCATCCATGAATACCTTAAAAGAAAAAGGTTGCTCAAACAGTCAACATAACTCAGCAAGCCAAAGCTTCAACAGGGACAAAAGGAAAACCAGTTTCTATCAATGGGAGGCACTTTTACACTATCATATCACGCCCTTCACATAAATTCCCTTACAATAACTGGGATGGCTTAAAATAAAGGGGGGAAGAGAGGAGAAACATATACTGGAATAGAAATAAATAAACATCACAAAGAACATAAAAATTTTACTCAACTTCAAGCTCACTTCAGGCATGTTGGTAGTGTTAGTCCATGGCATACAAAAGCCAGCACAACATAGACTATCACTAGGAGAAGTACTATCAGAGCAACCCTGCAAGATCCGAGGAATTTAGTCAAAAAACTTGGCATCTTACTCTAGAATCAAGGCGGCAGCTAAGTTTATGTACAAAAATTCTTTTTACTAAAAGAAAAATAAATGTAGTTTGACAACACAGAAAATTCGTTAATAGTGTCGGTCCCCACATTTTCATATGGAAGTGGTTATGCATATCAAAAGGTTTGAAAGTGAACATACGTTAGCTTCACATTTCTCCACCATACAGTGCTTCTGAAACGGCGAGCTTGTTTTCTAAAGCGGAAGGTGTTGCCTTGCATGTTAGCAGTTTTATCTACCAGCAATTCCAAGCGATCACCTCTCTCCAAAACTTTATCAATATTCTCAATCATGACATTTCGCACCTAATATTAGAGCAATCGTCAATTTGGAGATCAGAAGCATGCCTTAGCATTAGAAAGATCAAGTAGATGCACATCACCATAAAGTTAACATTGCCATGGAAAAGACAATATGAAGATCACATTGTAAAGATTAAGGTTGGAGCTATTGGAACCATGCTCCAAAAATCCAATGAGTTCCAAGTTAGTAACAAATTATAATTTCCCTTATAGAAATGAAGTCATTATTTCGGCACTTCTAAGAAAGTATCTTCTGGCCATCCGTGGTCATAATAAAAAGTTGCATAACCAAAATATGTGTTCTGGTTTGAATAGAACGCCAATATTTTTAAATTAATTGCCACTCTTATAACAAATAAAAGAGGCAAAGTGGACCATGCATCCAATGATAAGCAAATGGATGAGAATAAGGTATTTTATTGATATTTAGCTATAGCCTCGTAGTATAATCTACAAGCACCAAGCTGTCAGCCACTAATGGCCCTTTCAGCTATCAACCGAGACAATGCAAGTGAAAGATACCCCCAGCCTGTACTACCCCCCATCCCTTACATAGTGCCCTCTCTCTCTCTTCTAACTAACTTCTCTAACCGTTTGATGACTCACCCCTCCCTGCCTTAGTGAATTTCCTAGAGTATGTCAACATGGGTTTGTGGCCCATGTTCGGTCCCTTCTCCCTCTTTCTCCTAGAATATGTCAATATGGGTTTAGGATCCATATTGCTATCAATTCCACCCCTTACAGAATCTGCCTTGTCCTCAAGGCAGAAGGAAGGAAACTGCTGCTGTATTTGGGCAGCTGCTGTCCACGAAGCTTCTTCAATAGGCCTGCCCCTCCATAGCACAAGCCACTCAACTATTTGCTCCTAATTTTGCTGAACAGTCCGCTCCACAAGGATGGCTTCAGGTGCTAAAGGTTCAGTGGAATCAATCTCTAAACCTAAAGGGAGAGTGGGTTCGGGCACATAATTCCCAACCACCTTCTTAAGCTGGGAAATGTGGAACACCGGGTGAATTCTTGAAGCATCCAGAAGAGCCAGCTTGTATGTCACCGCTCCAACCTTAGCTAGCACTTGAAAAGGGCCATAAAACCGAGCTGAAAGTTTAGGACAAATTCTCCTAGCCATGGTCACCTACCGGTGGGACCTAAGCTTAACATAGACCCAATCTCCTACCTCCAACTGAACATCGCTTCGTTTTCCATCAGCTGCAGATTTCATCACTTGTTGAGCTCGAACAAGGTGGAATTTGAGCTGTCTCAAGGCTTCATCCCTATCAATCAATACACCATTAACAGCATCAATGAGGGACTCCCCAATGAGGAAGTGAGGAACCTTAGGCGGAGGTCGACCATACACCACCTCGAAGGGGGTTGTGGCGATTGCGGAGTGAAACGAGGTGTTATACCAAAATTCGGCCCAAGATCGCTAATTATGCCACTGTTTAGGTTGCTCAGATACAAAACACCGAAGATAGGTTTCAAGACACCTATTGACCACCTCGGTTTATCCATCCGTTTCCGGATGATACGAGGCACTCATGCGAAGAACCGTTCCTTGCAGCCTCCAAATTTCCTTCCATAAGTTACTAACAAAAATTGGATCCCGATCACTTACAATTGACTTTGGAATGCCATGGAGTTTAATCACTTCCTTGACAAAACAATCAGCCACAACCTTGGCGGTAAAAGGATGTTTGAGAGGAATAAAGTGGGCATACTTCGACAATCTGTCCACCACTACCATAATGACCTCAAATCCTTGGCTTTTGGGCAACCCGGTTATAAAATCCATCGAGATATCCTCCCAAACCGCGTTGGGAATAGGGAGAGGTTGAAGCAACCCGACTGGAGCAAGAGTTTGATACTTGTGTCTTTGGCACACTTCGCACTCTTTCACAAACTGCAAAATTTGCCTTCGCATTCCAGCCCAATACAAACAACCAGCTATCCTTTTATAGGTTTTAGTAAACCCGGAATGTCCTCCCATGGGGGTAGAATGAAACTCCTGCAAAAATCCTGAAATTAGGGAGGAAGTTTGAGGTAATACCAACCTGTTTCCTTTGAATAATAACCCTCCGGACAATTGGAAATCTTAATCTGTTGTGGGTTGAGTGGTAAGTTTCTACAGATATTGGACAGCCATGGATCACCTCGGTATTCCTATTGTAGCTTAATAGAGTCGACCCAATTAGGAGATGAAACCAGATGATGAAATTCTGATGCCACTGGTGCACGTGATAAGGTATCAGCTACCTTGTTATCGGATCCTGGCTTGTAGAAAACCTCAAACTGAAAGCCCATAAACTTGGACAACCAATGATACTGATCAGGGGTGTTTAATCTCTGTTGTAGAAGATGCTTCAGTGCCTTGTGGTTGGTATACACCTTAAATGACCTCCCCAAAAGATAATGCCTCCAATGTTGAATGGCTAATACCAAGGCCATAATCTCCTTCTCATACACGAACTTAGACTTGGTAGTGGCTGATAGGGCCTTGCTGAAATAAGCAATGGGTCGATTTTCTTGTATAAGTACAGCCTCCAATCCAAAACCTGAGGCATCACACTTCACAACAAACTCCTTAGAGAAATCTGGTAGGGTGAGGACCGGAAAAGAAACTAGACAATTCTTCAACTCTTCAAAGCCGTTTTGAGCTTCAGGTCCCCAAGAAAAGTTATCCTTCTTAGTGAGTTCAGTGAGGGGTTGAGCAATCTTCCTATAATCCTTGATAAACTTCCTATAGTACCCAGTGAGACCAAGGAACCCTCTAACCCCTGTTACATTCTTTGGGACCGGCCAATCTTTAACACTCTTGATCTTGGTAGGATCCATTGCAACCCCTCAACTGAAATAACATGCCCAAATACTCAATAGACTGTTGCCCGAATAAGCACTTCTTATGATTAGCAAAGAATTGATGTTCAATCAAGAGTTGCAAGGCTTGTTCCAGATGTTTGAGATGCTGCCGCCAACTTTTATTATAAATCAAGATGTCATCGAAAAAGACCAACACACCCTTCCTCAACAGTGGTCTAAAAACCGAATTCATGTTAGATTGAAATGTGGATGGAGCGTTCATAAGCCCAAAAGGCATGACTAGGTACTCATAGTGGCCTTCATGAGTCCGGAAAGTCTTATGAACATCCTCACTCTTGATTCGGATTTGGTGAAATCCGGACTTCAAATCAATCTTAGAAAAATACATGGATCCATGCAATTCATCAATAAGCACATTGATAGTAGGGATTGGGAACTTATCCGGAACTGTTACCTTGTTCAAAGCACGGTAATTTACGCACATTCTCCACGAGTGATCCTTCTTTTTAACAAGAATTACCGGGCTGGAAAACAGACTGGTGCTGTGTTGGATAGCCCCAATTGCAAGCAATTCCCTGACTTGTTGCTCAATCTCATCCTTATGGTGATAAGCATACCTGTAAGGACGGACGCTAACCGGATTAGCTCCACTAACCAGATTAATGGTATGGTCGTGACTCCTCGAAGGAGGAAGTCCCTTCGGTTCTTGGAACACCAACTGACTTGCTTGCAAAACTAAGGTTAATTCTTGAATTTGAGCTAGAAATAGGGTGGTATTGGTCTCCGAAACCAGCATTCCAGCTTCACCCCTTTGCTGCTCATTTGGGAATCCATGGCAATGGACTGAAGCATGCCTTGCAAGGCTGAAAGCTGCTGGGGCTGCTCACTGCCCTGTCCTCTCAAGGTGACTACCTCCTTTTCCTGCTCAAAACCCCACTTCACTGTTTTCTGCTTAAAATCCACTCTTACCTCCCCCAAAGTTTCCAGCCATTCGGCACCCAAAACCAGGTCTATTCCTCCCAACTGCAGAATATAAGCGTCGATCCTCAACTCCACATTCCCTACTAACACCACAAGTCCCCTACAACGACCTTGTGAAAAGCATTTTGTCCCGTTCCCCAATTTAACTCCATAAGCTACCGTTGGAATAACAGCCAACCCCAAGGTAGTCACCAAATCTTGCGAAAGATAGTTGTGACTTGCCCCACTATCGATGAGGAACAAGATGGGGATCCCTGCCAATTTGCCCTCAATTTTAAGAGTCTTGGACGGAACTATTTCCCCATATTCAGCGACTTGACAGACCATCTCCCATGCCTCTCCCATGTTGATTTCCTCTTTGTCCCCAGACGGTGATCCCTCTTCTTCATTTTCCTCCCAAATCAGTAGTCGTAGATGTTTGTCGGGGCAGATGTGGGTAGGACTGTAACGTTGACCACATTTGAAACACAATCCCTTAGCTCTCCGATCCATCAATTCCTGGTAAGAAAGGTTTCTGGTCCATTTTGGTCGTCCTTCGGTGGTTCTCTCCATGCCAAGGCGCCGAGCAGCTCCCCACTCTCGGTTAACCCACTGATTTGCGTCGCTACTCGTGGGTGCTTGGGGTTGGTTCAGTCCGGGTCGTGATCCGACCCAGTTGCGTCCTCCTACAGTCGAGTTGGGAGGCCTGACTCGTGGAGTGCCCATGGATCTCCAGCCCACAATCGTCTTGGGGTGCGCCGATGGAGAAAGCTTACGCTCCACCACTCGTGCTGCTGCTATCAGTCGATAGCGAGAGGAAGGATCCAGCGCCACCACCTCCAATCTTATATCCTCTCGCAGTCCCCCAAGGAAGAGACCCATATAGTGATCTCCGAGAAGAGGCGGGACTTGAGCCATCAACATTTCGAACAT
>JAOSBM010000008.1:15993849-16007486 GCA_027568955.1 Erythroxylum tenue
AGAAATTTAAAATGAACCATTCGTTGATTTCTACGTTTCTTTATATATATATATATATAAAATTTAAATGATAAAGAAAAACGTAGATAGCAGATGAATGATAAAGAAACGTAGCAGATGTGGAACGACGAATAATATACATATATATATATATATTATAAAAATAAAAATTGTTTTAAAATCTTGGGGGGCCCAGTGGGCACATGCCTCCGTCGGTGTTCTGAGCTCAAATTGTCAACGTGCTGTCTAGTTATATCAATAGAACAGGAAACGGTGACTGAGTTAACGTGATTATCATTGGCAGTTGAAGTTTCAATTCTTCTTTTCTTAACAGTGGATAACTGATCAAAAGTACTTGTGATAAGCAAATGGAAGAGAATATAGTGATTTTATTGATATTAGCTATAGCCTTGCAAGAAGTTCCACAAGCACTATGCTACCAGCCAACAATGGCCCCTCAAGCATAACAGTTGATACAGTACAATAGCAAAGATATCCCTTCTCTCCTACCCCCCTCCCATAAATAGGACTCACTCCTCTAACGAATTCCCCTCTAACCGTTAGCTGACTCACCCCTCTTGACTTTCCTAGAGTATGTCAACATGGGTTTGAGGCCTATGTTCAGTCCCTTCCCCTTCTTTCTCCTAGAATAAGTCACTATGGGTTTAGGTCCCATAGTGCTATTTGGACTCGTAATGCTATCAATGCCGCCCTCTTTAGAATATGCCTTGTCCTCAAGGCAGAAGGAAGGGAACTGCTGTTGGAGATGATCTGCAGTTGTCCAAGAGGTTTCTTCAATAGGTTTTCCCTTCCATAGCACAAGCCATTCCACAACCTGCTCTTGATTTTTCTGGACAGTCCGTTCAGCCAAGATGGCCTCAAGTTCAAGGGGTTCGGTGGAGTCAACCTCCAAGCCTAAAGGAAGAGTGGGCTCGAGCACATGGTTCCCAATCATCTTTTTCAGCTGTGAAATGTGGAACACCGGATGAACTCTTGAAGTTTCTGGAATGGCCAGCTTGTATGCTACAGTTCCAACCTTAGCTAGCACTTAGAATGGGCCATAAAACCGAGCTACAATTTTAGGACAGATTCTCCTAGCTATGGAATGCTACCTATGGGGTTGAAGCTTAACATAAACCCAATCGCCTACCTCCAAATGAACATCTCTTCGCTTAACATCAGCTGCGGATTTCATAACTTGTTGGGCCCTAACAAGATGAAATTTGAGCTGTCTCAAAGCTTCATCCCTGTCAACCAATACACCATTTACAGCATCAATGAGGGACTCACCAATGAGGAAGTGGGGAACCTTAGGTGGAAGTCGACCATACACCACCTCAAAGGGAGTTGTAGCGGTTGCGCAATGAAAAGAAGTGTTATACCAAAATTCGGCCCAAGATAGCCAATTATGCCACTGTCTAGGTTGCTCAGACACAAAACACCGGAGATAGGTTTCAAGACACCTGTTGACCACCTCGGTTTGCCCATCCGTTTTCGGATGATAAGAGGTACTCATGCGAAGAACTGTTCCTTGCATCCTCCAAATCTCCCTCCAAAAGTTACTAACAAAAATTGGATCCCGATCGCTTACAATGGATTTTGGAATGCCATGGAGTTTCACCACTTCCTTAACAAAACAATCAGCCACAACCTTGGCGGTAAAAGGCATACTTCGATAATCTATCCACAACTACCATAATGACCTCAAATCCTTGGCTTTTGGGCAAACCTGTTATAAAATCCATCGCGACATCCTCCCATACTGCATTTGGAATAGGAAGACGCTGAAGGAGTCCGGCTAGAGCAAGAGTTTGATACTTGTGTCTTTGGCACACTTCACACTCTTTCACAAATTGCAAAATTTGCTTTCGCATTCCAGCCCAATACAAACATCCAGCTATTCGTTTATAGGTTTTAGTAAACCCGAAATGTCCTCCCATGGGGGTAGAATGAAACTCTTGCAAAAATTCTGGAATTAGGGACGAAGTTTGAGGTAAAACCAACCTGTTTCCTTTGAATATTAACCCTCCGAACAAGTGGAAATCAGATTCTATTGTG
This sequence comes from Erythroxylum tenue, assembly GCA_027568955.1. NCBI lineage: Eukaryota > Viridiplantae > Streptophyta > Magnoliopsida > Malpighiales > Erythroxylaceae > Erythroxylum > Erythroxylum tenue. The sequence continues at coordinate 15,995,908 of JAOSBM010000008.1, forward strand.
GGGTGAGATGTGAGCTTCCGCAGAATGTTAGACAGCCATGGATCACCTTGGTATTCCTCTTGCAACTTAGTAGAATCCACCCAATTGGGGGATGAAACCAGATGATGAAATTCTGGTTCCACCGGTGCACGTGATAAGGCATCTGCTGCCTTGTTGTCGGGTCCTGGTTTGTAGAACACCTCGAATTGAAAACCCATCAACTTGGACAGCCAATGATATTGATCAGGAGTGTTTAACCTCTGTTGTAGGAGATGCTTCAGTTTCTTGTGATCGGTATATACCTTAAATGATCTCCCCAGAAGGTAGTGCCTCCAATGTTGAATGGCTAACACCAAAGCCATAATCTGTTTCTCATACACTGACTTTGACTTGGTTGTAGCTGATAAGGCCTTGCTAAAGTAGGCAATGGGTCGGTTTTCCTGCATAAGGACAGCCCCCAATCCAAAACCCGAGGCATCACACTCCATAACAAACTCCTTAGAGAAATCCGGTAGGGTGAGGACCGAAAAAGAGACTAGACAATTCTTCAACTCTTCAAAGGCTCTTTGAGCTTCAGGTCCCCAAGAAAATTTATCCTTCTTAGTGAGTTCAGTAAGGGGCCGAGCAATCTTCCCATAATCCTTTATAAACTTCCTATAATACCCAGTGAGTCCGAGGAACCCTCTAACCCTTGTGACATTCTTTGGACTGGCCAATCTTTAACACTCTTGATCTTGGTAGGATCCATTGCAACTCCTTCAGCTGAGATAACATGCCCCAAATACTCAATAGACTGTTGCCCGAATAAGCACTTCTTATGATTAGCAAAGAATTGATGTTCAATCAAGAGCTGCAAGGCTTGTTTCAAATGCTTGAGATGCTCTAGCCAACTGCTACTATAAATCAAGATGTCATCGAAAAAGACCGACACCCCCTTCCTCAATAGCGGTCTGAAAACAGAATTCATGGTTGACTGAAATATGGATGGAGCATTCATAAGCCCAAAAGGCATGACTAAGTACTCATAGTGGCCTTCATGAGTCCGAAAAGCGGTCTTATGAACATCCTCACTCTTGATCCGAATTTGGTGAAATCCGGACTTCAAATCAATCTTAGAAAAATACACGGATCCATGCAATTCATCAAGAAGCTCATTGATAGTAGGAATTAGGAACTTATCCAGAATTGTTACCTTGTTCAGAGCACGGTAATCAACACACATTCTCCACGAGTGATCCTTCTTTTTAACAAGAATTACCGGACTAGAAAATGGGTTGGTGCTGTGCTAGATAACCCCAATTGCAAGCATTTCCTTGACTTGTTGCTCAATCTCATCCTTATGGTGATAAGCATACCTGTAAGGACGGACGTTCACCGGATTAGCTCCACTAACCAGATTAATGGCATGGTCGTGACTCCTCGAAGAAGGAAGCCCCTTCGGTTCTTGGAACACCAACTGACTTGCTTGCAAAACTAAGGTTAATTCTTGAATCTGAGCTGGAAATAAGGTGGTATTAGACTCCGAAATCAGCATTCCAGTTGCACCTCTTTGTTGCTCATTTTGGGAATCCATGGCAATGGACTGAAGCATTCCTTGCAATGCCGAAAGCTGCTGGGGCTGTTCACTGCCCTGTCCTCTCAAGGTGACGACAGCTGCTGGGGCTGCTGGGGCTGTTCATCTGCTTGAAATCCATCCTTACCTCCCCCAAAGTTTCCAACCATTCGGCACCCAAAACCAGGTCTATTCCTCCCAACTGCAGAATGTAAGCATCGATCCTCAACTCCACATTCCCTACCAATACCACAAGTCCCCTACATCGTCCCTGTGAAAAACATTTTGTCCCATTCCCCAATTTAACTCCATAAGCTGCGGTCGGTGTAACAACCAACCCCAAGGAAGTCACCAATTCTTGCGAAAGATAATTGTGACTTGCCCCACTATCGATGAGAAGCAAGATAGGAATCCCTGCTAACTTGCCCTCAATTTTCAGAGTCTTGGACGAAATTATTTCTCCATATTCGGCGACTTGACAGACCATCTCCCATGCCTCTCCCACGTCGGTTTCCTCCTTGTTCCCAGACGGTGATCCATCTTCTTCCTCATTTTCCTCCCAAATCAGTAGTCGGAGATGTTTATCGGGGCGGATGTGGTTGGGACTGTAATGTTGGCCACATTTGAAACACAATCCCTTAGCTCTCCGATCCATCAATTCCTGGTAAGAATGGTTTCTAGTCCCTTTCGGTCGTCCTTCGGTGGTTCTCTCCATGCCAGGACGCCGATCAGCTCCCCCTTCTCGGTTAACCCACTGATTTGCGTCGCTACCGGTGGGTGCTTGGGGTCGGGTTAGATCGGGTCGCGGACCGACCCAGTTGCGTCCTCCTACAGTCGGGTTGGGAGGCCCAACTCGTGGATTGCCCATGGATCTCCAACCCACGGTCATCTTGGGATACGTCGGTGGAGTAAGTTTACGCTCCACCGCTCGTGCTGCTGCTATCATTCGGTATCAAGAGGAAGGATCTAGCGCCACCACCTCCAATCTTATATCCTCTCGCAGTCCTCCAAGAAAGAGACCCATATACTGATCTTCAGGAAGAGGAGGGACTTGAGCCATCAACATTTCGAACATCTCCACATACTCATCCACCGTGCCCTGTTGTGTCAACGTCTTCAGCTGGGAAAAAGGATTCCCGTTGAAATGGTCACCATGCCGATTGAACAAAGCTCTTTTGAAGGTCTCCCAATCCAGTTCGGGCTTCGACGCTAGGAGGACCTTAAAACAGTGCCATGTCATTCCCTCCATGTAAATTTGTGCCAGCTGAACTTGAAGCTCCGGAGGGGTTCCCTGAATGGCGAAGTACAGTTCAGCACGTGAGACCCATCCTATCGGGTCGTCACCTTGGAATGGAGGAAGCTCTACCCGTTTGGCTCAGAGCTGGTGTTCTTCCGACGTCATGGAAGTGACGCCGCTGCCTTCTACTGCAGTGTGTATCGACTTCCCACGTTCCACCGAACTCGACCCCGCCTCTAGTGTTTGATGTGCTACTTGTCGTTGAAATCCCTCTCGCATTTCAGCATGCATCGCCGCTAATGCCCTGGAGAGGTCGTCGACTCCCTTATGTAAGTTGCCCAATTGAACCGTATGGTCCAACAACTTCGTTTCTACTGCAGTCATTCGAGCATCCATTGCTTCCCACTTCTGTGACTCCATTCTTGTTTGCATACACTGGGCCTCTCAATGAAAGCACCAATGATAAGCAAATGGATGAGAATAAGGTATTTTACTGATATTTAGCTATAGCCTCGTAGTATAATCTACAAGCACCAAGCTATCAGCCACTAATGGCCCTTTCAGCTATCAGCCGAGACAATGCAAGTGAAAGATACCCCCAGCCTGCACTACCCCCCATCCCTTACATAGTGCCCTCTCTCTCTCTTCTAACAAACTTCTCTAACCGTTTGATGACTCACCCCTCCCTGCCTTAGTGAATTTCCTAGAGTATGTCAACATGGGTTTGTGGCCCATGTTCGGTCCCTTCTCCCTCTTTCTCCTAGAATATGTCAATATGGGTTTAGGATCCATATTGCTATCATCCAAACAGAAGACACAAAGAAGAAGTTACAAAGTGACTGCCCCTTCTACATGAAGAATTACATAAAGTACTCTACTCAATACATTCATTGAAACAAAACCTTCAAACCTACCTGACTCATTTCTCCTTTTAGTCTATTTATCCTATCAGCATTTGGATCGCTTGAATAATACTCCATTTGTTGGCTCAAAACCCTAGAGAATTCATCATTCATGGCATATGCTTGGGCTGAATGAACTGAGCGACCATAAGTCCTCACAAATCTCTGATGGATGTCTTCAAGGAAGGCAAAGGGGATTCTTCCTGCGTTAAAATATGATTGATTTAGTTAGAAACGTCAGCAGGACCCTTTCAAACAGATACCTCCTTGAACAAAAATAGCTGAAACGCTATTCATGCAACCATATAGGATCATTCATTAGCCGGTGAGAGAGAATGCATTTTGAAAATTTAATTTATCAGTTTATGCTACTAAATGTCCTCATAAGAAGCTTGAGTCAGCTCATAATCAGAGGAGAGAAGGGAGGAAAATTACAACTTTCCTAGAGGGCCAAATATGACGAGCTAAACTCCAATCAACGGTTCTCCTAAGGTCCTGGCTTGCATATCAAGGAAAATTACCGTTGGCAACAAGTGATAACTGCAATCAAAGGGGTAAATATGCTTGCCAATTATGAAACTATACAAGACGATCAAAAGCCAAAAACCAATTTGACCGAATTAGGAGGCTCCAACGGTTCAATCATAGCCATAGACGTAAATTCCCTCTTTTTTTGTATATGCCCAGACACAAATCACGATACAATATATATAACCTTAGGAACTCGAATTACCAACACATAAACAATTGAAAAAAATGAATTTTGATTACAATTAGTAAGTGAATAGAAAAAAAGACGATTACTTCCAGCGGTTTCATCGGCCATACAAAGAACGGTGAGGCCATCGGTGCGCTTAACGTGAAAGATATAACGATCTTGAGAATAAGAGACGTGGCTATCATTGTTCCCCGGAATCTTCTCCAATATCTGGCGAGCTATGGCGCTGGCGTTGGTGGCAGTCGCGCTAAACTCCGCCAGAACCACGGAGCCTCGAGCGACCAGCGCGTAGAGTATCGCCATACGACTGCTCTTCTTCGAAATCTGCTTTCCTGGATCTATAAACAATCTTTTCAGAAAGCTCCTCTCTTTTTTTTTAATTACCTTTTTTGGTTTGATTGATCAAATTTATAGTGAATTTATTTATACAAAGCTCTTTTGGGTCTTTCCCTCCTGAGCTGTAAGCTGAGTTTTGACCCACCCAAGTTAGTTAGCATCGAAAGTTGAACATAATGGATGGGTTTCGATTTCGATTCGGTCACTCTATTTTTGTTTGGATCCTTACTTGTATAAAAAAAAATGAAAGGAAATATTGAGAGAAAATAAGAATAAAAGAATTAAAAAAATGTGATTTCCTTTCTCTCGTTTATTTTCCTAATTTATCAAATAAGAGAATTGAATGGAAGAGAATTTTTTAAGACCTTTATTCTATTAATTATAGAACTCGTTTATCTTTACTTGTTAGATTTAATAAGGATACAATAATAATTTACTTATATTAAAGTTATATTGTCTTGAATTTCTCTTCCTTTCTCACCAATTTGGTGAGAAATATAATTGGTTCAAATTTTTCTCCTATTCCTCTCTATTTTTTTCCTTTCCCTTTACTTATTTTTGTCCAAACAATAGAAATCAAGAGAAATGCAATTCTCTTCCTTTCTTTTCTCTTCCTTTCCTTCTATCCAAACAAATAGGCTATATTTCTTTCAAAGTTTAATAAATCAGTTTTTATTTTTTATTTGAAAAATAAGGTTTAATTGATTTAAGTTTAAAGTATGAGAATTCACTACAAATGCTAATTTCAGACTAGAATATTAGAATCAATATGAATGTAATTTACAATTATTAAAAAAAAGACTTAAGCTAATACTTCTAAGTTCTCGTAATATAATACTATATTTTTCTAAATAATTAAAACAATTATTCAGGTTATTGAAAAACTAAAAATATTAATATATTGAAGTATCAATTAATAGCTAATATTACTGTTTATATAATTAGTTGATGTCGGTCATGGCCTCATGGGTCCCAGTTTTATTAATGAAACCAAAACTAAACTTGAATAAAAATATGTGGATGTATGTTAAATATTTACTAGTATACTTATATAATACGACCACGTTAATATTCATCTTGAAATTAACTATACTTTTAACAGTTTTTGGAAAAGCAAAACAAAATTCATGGACAATTGTAGGTTAGATAACTTATAAGTATAGTTATATAGTATCTTTTTTTAAATCCTTTTTCCTTTTTGAATAAAATAGAATGGAGTTCTTTTATTAATATTTATTTATATTTCTATTTATTATTTACAGTGAGTAATGATTTACAATTAGTTATTTAAATTATTTATAATAAATTAATTATTTAAAAGCTTGAACAACTTGTTCTTACGATGCAAACTACATATTTACTAAATAATATTTAGAAATAATTAAGAGAACTAAAAATTCATCATGTATAAAAAAGATGAAACATTCCAAGTAACAAGTTTGAAAATTTGATTTTCAAATAATTTTCTTAAGATGAATGAGATATTATAAATATAGAGAAAGGAGGGGGTGAAAAAAAGGAAGAAAGTGAGAAAAAGAAGATTCATCTTTTATATACAACCATCTAAAAGATTCGAGTTTCCTTTTCGGGTGGACAATAACTTTCTCTCTCTGTTGCATAATAACTTTTTTATTATGGAAGCTTTTCTGGCCGCCTCCAAATTGAAGGCAATTAACTTTCTTCTTAAGGAAGTTCCATGGAAGCCTTTAAGGGAGACTCTTCTCCCATGAGAGTGTTGCACAATCATTTACCTATCTTATAAGAGTCATTGGATGCCAACATTGTGAGAGAACTGAGCAAGCATAAAGATGAAGGAATGAATGGAGCAGGGAAAACTTAGAGAAATGTTGTTTTAGTATAAACCTCCCATGATAAACCAAAACACTTCCCCTCCCCCTTAGTTGATGGTTGTTGGGCACCCCGCCCTCACAAGAAACATGCCCGACGATCTATGTGACATCTGAATATACATCCCACAAGAGTGACGCGCTCACACCAATCAGTCACCCAAAAATCACAAATTGACTTCTTTAGAACAATTGTAGCTCTATGTCTCTAGTTTAATTTGAAATAAGAATCATCTCATTTGGAGCTCTATAGATCAAGATATGATTAAAATACCGAAGTATGTTTAGTAACATAACCAATTCATGCTCTTCCAACCGATTCCCTCACTTTCTTTCCATCAATATTTTTTAAATCAACACCAAAGGCTATCAATTTTTTTTTATGGAGAGATAGATTAATGTGTTAGGAATCCATTGGTTCAAGAATCACTTCATTTGGAGGTCGGATGACGAAGTTATGGCCAAAAGAATCAAACATGTTCAGATCTAGAAAATCCTTCGGGTGGCGAAACGTTGGTGAAGTTATGAGGTGCGATCGCACCTCTCCTTGTCGCAAGCGCACCCAAGGCTACTCCCAGGGTGCGGTAGCACCTTTCCTTGTCGTGATCACACCCGAGGCTACTCCCAGGGTGTGGGATCGCACTCACCTTCTTCGCGATCGCGACAAAGACTTTTATACATTGTATGCAGCATCACTAAATTATAATGATCATATCTCTCAACTCCGATATCCAAAAATTTAATACTTTATATCGTTGGAAAGCTAGAAAGATAAACTACAACTTTTAAGAAGACACCTTTGTCTAATTCAGCCTAGATTAACACATTTTTTTCCCCGAATTCAGAACACAAATTTTACCCCTATGAAAGACTTTGAAAAATGCAATGTACAACTTGAAAGGTCATGAGCCAAAATGCAATCATATTTCATCAACGTCAAAAGATGAGAGTTTACAAAGCTTTATATACATAAAAAAATCTACATCAAGGCTTAACACAAAATACAAAATACATTGGATGCTCATGTTCGATATGTTGCTAAAGCTACCCAAGAGTTATCTAACTAACTTAATCACTAAATGTAGCTATCTCGGAGCTTGTCCAATTGCCTTGTAAGGATTAACGGTCTTCTCGTTTTGCACCTGAAGAGAAAATAATGGGTTGAGCTACAAAACTCAGTGGCTAATATATTTATAGCCATTGGCAACAAGCCACACAGTCAAATATATTTATCTATATACATCTATATCTCATTTTGCCTAGCAAAACCATCATTCACAATTCTAATTCGCAACTCATAGTTCAAATTGTCATCACATAGAAAATATCATAATCATCAAAGCATGACACTCTATCTTGCATCATAACTTGACAAATCAAATTGTAAATGCACAAACAAATGGCTTGAGAGTTCCGTAGAACGAAATGGAGAAACCGAAATTTTCACCATGAACGAAATGAGTCCATTCTTCGGATCTCATATGCCACAAGCAGGTAGTTGGGAGAAGACTTTAGATCAACATGTACGTGACTAACAAAACGGTTTCTCTCTTGCCCAAACACAAGCAATTCTATGCTCAATTCAATCAATCACATATTCATATTCTCATGCTTCTTGTAGTTTTTCTTCTTCGTTTATATCAAAATGTCATACATCTTTCAAGACATGACATAAAACACATCATAATGCATTTTTTTCCACATTCACAACAATTTAAATCCAATCAATTAAGCATATACACACATATAAGCAAAATGCCCATTTACGCAATAACCATAAACACATTACCCACCTAAATCGTTTGCAAAATCCAACTCAAGATTGCCTTTTCTCTTGCTCTTGGATTGGTGTTGCTTGGTTTTCTTCGAACAACCAAGTTCTCATTCAACACAACATTCCCATAGAAATTCATAAAGCTTTAAAAATCATAAAAATGAAATAATTGCTAAATTGGGCTTAGCCTTAACTTACCTATAGTCTATCTAGGTTAGAAAAACCAAAACCTAGTTCAAATCCATGAAAAATCAAGAAAGGGTTTCTCTTCTTTTTCCACATTCCCACACAAACACATTTCTCTACTTCTTCTTCTACCTAAGCAAGAAGGAAGATAAAACTTACCTTAAACCTTAGCCAAATCTCCTTCCTTCTTCTTCCTCCACGTTTTTCTCTCTTCTTTCCCTAGCTTCCATGATTTCTTCTTCTTTCTTCTATTTCACGTTTTCTCTTCTTCTCTTCTCACTCCCACGATCTTTCTTCTCTTCATTAATTCAAGACTACATTTTATTAATCCTTCCCACTTTTACCCTCATTTGTTAACTCAAACTTCCATTTTGCCCCTTATGTCTATTAAACACCATACTAATTCTAACTTAATTCTAATCTTTCTATCCAAAATTCTAATTTCTACTCATGTCCACTAAATTAATGGACTCAATTATAAGAAAATAAAATGAAATAAACAAACAAATCATAAATAAATAATTAAAAAAATAATAAATAATTTTTTAAAAAAATTTGGGGTCCAATAATGGCATTGTCTCTCCTCCTCTTGAGCTATTTCAAGAAGGAGCTAAACACTAGAATAACACTTCGGTCGAATTTTTTTCCAAGTAAAAGGTCAACTTTTCTTTTTTATCTAGGGCTGGGCTCAAACAAGATAGGGAACTAAGGGACTAGTTAGAATCTTACTCACTAAACGGGACACTTTTTTGTTTAAGTTCACAGATGGGGATAACATTTTGTAAGATTATGGAATCAGGCCCTTGGCACATTGGTGGACAACCCATGTTCATCCAGAAATGGGTTCCAAGTTTGGACTATGATAGAAATAACGCAGAAACCATCCCTTTGTAGATCAATTTTCATAATATACCTCTTGAATACTGGCCTTTAAATGGATTAAGTTTTCTGGCTAGTTCAGTTGGGAAACATATTGCCTTTGATTCAGTTACTGAAAGTATGTTATGCACGAATCCATGTGGAGATAAAAACTAAAAATGCTCTCCCTGAAAGTATGCATGTTATGAAACTCAAGTCTGCCAATGAACTTGTTAAAGTTGAAATCCAATTAACTTACAATTGGAAACCTTAATTGTGAAAACAATATAGAAACCAACAAGGAGATTGTACTCAAAAGGGGACTGCTATGAGCTAATGGGGATAGTGGATGATCATATTACTCAAAACATTGAAGGTAACTCAGTTATTCCTAAAGATCAAATTGCTTTACTAGATGCAGGTGAGGACTAATTTAATAATAAGGACATTACTAGAATTATTCCTGTTGAGAAGGGAAAAGTTAATATTAATAATTCTAACAGTGAGTATGAGGAGGAGGAACCTCACTAAAGTCTCTATGATGTAAGGTAGGATCATAATGATCAATTCACTCTAGCCTCTTACAGAAGATCAGGGAGGAAAAGGAGGAAACCTAAAGGGGTTGGTAATCTCATTATTCATATATTAATGCTTTTTTGAAATATTAAAGGCTTTAATGAGCCTCAAAAGAGACAAACTATCAAAGATCTTTTACTGGAGAGGAATCCAATTCTACCTAGATTACTTAAAATAAGAACTAAAGTTTAAAAGCTCCATAATGTCATGAAAATCCCATGAAAAGATTAGAAATATGGTTCTAATCATGATCATCACTACAATGGTAGAATTTTATATGCTTACAACTTTCAAAAAATATACGTCATTGTGTTAAACTCGTCAGATCAATACATCCATATTAATTGCAAGCTTATTAACTCAGGGATTGACTTTGAAACTATAATTATTTATACTGTTAACTTCAAATTTCAAAGAGCAAATCTCTGAAAGGATTTGTACTTTATCCAAACCTCTATAAATAACCTAGGTTGATTGTAGGAGACCTTAATTATGTACTTCATCCCTCAAAGGCTCAAGGAGAGATGATTAATTCTTCCAATCTTGGCAAAGAGTTAAAATGTTGTTACTAAGGTAGAAGTGACTGATCTCATATCAGTAGGGAGTTTCTTCACTTGGTGCAACAAATAGTAAGGAAAATGCCTCATTAGGAAGAAGCTAGACAGAATACTTGTTAACTAACTTTGGTTGAGCCAATTCCCTTATTCATATGCCCACTTTGGATCCCCTTTATGTTTTGATCATTCGCATATGAAAGTCTTAAATTTCATCTTTCCAACCCCCTTAAAAGCTCCATTTAGATTCTTCAACTTTCTTATCAACAAAGATGGGTTTATGGAATTTGTGCTGGAAGTTTGGAGTAGCAAAATCCCAGGTTTCACATTCTTAGAAATAAACTTAAGATTTTTCATAAAGCTAATCAATCCATAACCTTTATCAAGCTTTATGATGCTAATAAGGATATGAGGAGAGCTCAGGATGTATGCTAGCATCATCCCGATAGCATTGTGTATAAGATTGTTGAAGTTAACAAATTGGCGCAATACAAAAAAGCTCTCTATGATCACCATTCTTTGCTTATGCAAAAACCTAGAATAATATGGTTGAGAGGGGGTGATTTTAATACCAAATCCTTCCACAATTCTGTCTTAGCAAGGAGAAATGCTAACAAGATCAACTATCTTCTGGATTGTAATAATCAAATGGTGTATGATAGATCCTTCATGAAGAATATAATTTTAACTTACTTTGAGAGTTTGCTTGGATCCTCAATTACATCTGGTTTAACTAGCTTATAAAAGCTTGTGGAGCTAATTGATCCTCCTATATTCTTATTTCAGGATGTTTTATTAAAGCTCCAACAACCATTTTCAACCGAGGAGATCAAATAAGTGCTTTTTAGTCTTAATCCTATGAAAGTTGTAGAGCTTTTTAGTCTTAATCCTATAAAAGTTGTAGGTCTATATGTGATATCCCACATCAGTTGGAGAGGGGAACGAAGTACACCTTATAAGGGTACGGATACCTCTCCCTTACAGACGCGTTTTTCATGGCCTAATGCACCGGATCCCATCAGAACTCCGAGGTTAAATGTGCTTGGGTGAGAGTAGTACT
>JAOSBM010000008.1:16014841-16036615 GCA_027568955.1 Erythroxylum tenue
AGATAGTGAAATCTCAGAAAGATTTCTGAGGACTGGACGTAGCCCATGGTTTGGGGTGAACCAGTATAAAAATTACTGTGTCAAGCTCTCTTAACCCTCTCTATTTCGTTACTGTGATTTTGATCTCTTACTTACGCAAAGTTTTTAAAGGATCATTTACAAACGAAATTAATCGTAATTCTGAACAGAACAAGTTTTAATCCTCAAGAAGGGATTAATAAAAAAGTTACACAATTCAACCCCCCCTTCTTGTGTGTGTAGATTATCATTGTATTAACGTGTGATTAACTTCACTTTTAATAGCTCTTTGCAGTATCTATTTGTTAAACATTTGGAGATGTAGCTAAGCCATTCATAGGCATCATGCTTCCTTACATTCGGATTGTAACCTAGAATCAAGTTAGCATCATCAACAGGTTGATTGGACCACTAATTAACATTGATCCCCATGTTTAACTTGGAGTTAATTGGGGTTGAGTTATGGAATTCTTTTGATGATTGCCAACTAAATAGAGTCCTAAATTTTCTCCAATTATTATAATACAAGGTTATTGCTCTCCCATCCCCAACTATTTGAAATAAATAGGTGGAGTGGGTTTTAGAAACCTCCCCAAAACTTTTCCCTTTCAAGAAATAGGTGTGGATCCATTGAACCCATAAAGACTCTTTTTTTTTGTTGGTAACCTCTAGATTCTCCTTCCTAAGAGAAATTTGTTATTTAGACTGATTTTAGTTATCCCTAAACCCCCTTCATATCTACAAACTTCCTCCCACTTTATTTGGAATTATATCTGTTGGTGATCTTACTAAACTATAGAAATCTCCTCAATAGATTTGGAGAGTTGTTTTGATAAAAAGATATGACTATAAGTGGAGATAATTGATCACTGATTTGATTAATTACAATCAACCTACAAAAGACAATATCCTGTTACACCAAGTATATATCCCTTCATATTTTTCAACCAGTGGGATGCATTTATTAAACTGTAGTCTCTTTATTGTTACAGACATTCCTAAATAAATAATTAAAGGAGACATAACTTAGAGACCAGAAAGGGAAGAGAGTCAGGCTATGTTGTACTAGGCACTTGCTAATACAATTAAATGAATTTTGGATCTATTAATTACCAAACTAGAATGTTCTCTGAAAACTAGAAAAGAAGTCATTAGAATGCTTAAGGATTTATCATGTGCTTTTGAAAATAAGAGCAAGTCATCTGAAAAAGCTAAACTGAACAACTCTAACTTCTTATATTTGGAGTGAAATTTAAAACTACTATATTGCTTGATATTGTGCTTGACCAGTCTATTGAGAGCTTTCATATATAAAATGAAGAGGTAAGGGAATAAGAGTCCCTTTACCTTAATCCTCTCTCACCTTTAAATAGTTGTTGTAATGTATTGCTTAATCCAGTTAATGAATGTATCTGAGAGCCTAAACATAACAAGATGATGTATAGCAAACTCCCGGCTTATTGAGTCAAAGGCTTTATAGAAAAAATATTGATGGTATAATTCTTTCGAGAGTTATTCATTCCATACCCTTTGAATAATTCTTATGCAAAGAGGAAGTTATCTCTAATCAATCTATTTTTTAAAAAAAAATTCCTTGGAAATCATTGACTATTGACTTTAGAATTTTCTTTAACCTTATTTCCGGTAGCTTGGAGATGCCTTTTTTTAGATTGTTATAACAAAATGTAAGTCTAAAATCACTTAAAGATGAGGAATTGGAGCTTTTAGGAATTGAATATACGAAGGTTTTGTTTACCTCTTTAAACATATTACCCTTAGTGAAGAATTCCAAGATAACTGAGGTGACTATTCCCTTAATTTGAGGGCATACTTCATGAAAGAATAATCCATTAAAGCCATCAGGGTATGGGGTCTTGTTTGAATTAAGTAAGAAACGACTTTCCTTATATCAAGTTCAGTGAAGTGGCAACTAAGTAGTTTTATTGTCATTGGAAATTTGGTATTGAATGAAGGAACTTATGATGGGCATTGATGAGAAACTTTCAATGGAAGTTCTTAGTAAAGTCTTAAAGTAAGTATGATAAAAAAAACTTAAGTTATTTTAAAAATAGACAATTTTAGCACTAGGAGAGTTTAATAAACAAATTATATTGTTATTCCTCCTTGCCAATATAAAATTATGAACAAATTAGTGTTCCTATCACCTTCCATTAGCCATGTGATCTGAGCTCTTTGTTTAAGAAGAGAATTATGAATATAAATTGCTTTAATGTAAGAGTTAAGGGTAGTCTTTTCCTTATAAATTCTAAGATTGTCCCTAAGGGGCTTGTAAAGTACTTCTTGAGCCTTTATTAAATAATCTTTAGCTACAACTAAACGGTCACTTATTCAGTTTACTTTTAACATTGAGTTCTTTGAGCTCCTCTTTTATCAAGAAAATTTTCCTCACATAGATGATGCTTTTACAACCAAAGAATTAAAATGGCATCCCCTTGTTGATTGTTTTTTGAATCCTTCATCCTCAACTAAATAATAATTGAATTTGAATATAAAATTTCTCTCATCTAACTATTTCCTAATCTTGAATTTTTTTTCACTCCATATGAAAAAGTGTCCCTCAAATTTCAAATCAATAATACCTAACTTCTTCACACACTTCTTGAGATTAGGTCTAAAGTTCCTTATGGAGATATTGCCTTATGATTCACTATTGTAGAGGATGTTATTGAAGTCCCCTAAGATTAACTAGGGTCCTTAATTAGTGGCATGGATATTTTTAAGTTTATTCCCTTTGAAAAGCAAAGTTAGATCAATATATAAATATGATAGATAATCTAGAATTCCCTTAGTTTAATTTGAAAGACACACGCATCATTTGATTTGAATCTTAGAGTAGAGATACCTGAACAACACTTCTGTTAAAAGCAATTATAAATTGCCTGAAGTAGTAGCTTTTCATTTAATGTTTGAGTTTCAGAGAGGAATAACAAATTACTTTTGTAATTGTTGATATATTCTAGCACTTGGAACACTTTCCTACTTCTTACTTTTTTGGTACCATATGCATTACACATGCTTCTACTGAACTTTACTTCAGAGCTTTACATAATGAAGTATATATGACAACACTTTCATGATATTTTGAGTCAAAAAGGTCCAAAATTGCATAGAATCATTGCATTGCTTTTATATTTTATTATAATCAACATGTTGTTTCTGATAATCATTGCGTTTCTTTTTTTATTTTAGCTTCATGTATGCTTATATTTATAGGTTTTAATGGCTCAATATGGAAGTATAAGACTTTGTCATGGTGAGTATTTCATGTTGGAGCCTAAATTCAGATATGTTGGTGGGGATATTGCTACATTTGGCAATGTTGATGTTGACTTTATTAGTAAGAGACAAATAAAAGAGATGGGATTGGAGTTAGGATATGATCAAATTGATAAGGCATATGATAGAGAACCTAGATTTAAGGAGTCATTGAAAGTTATAGACTCAAATGAGAGTTGTATTAGGCTAACACACCTAATGCAAATACATATGATTGTTAATGTATATGTAACTCATCATGTAGACACACTATCCATGCTATTGATGATGGTGACAATGTGGAGGGATAAGGTGCACAAATGGATAAGAATTTGGAGGGAAACTGTGTATAAACAGAAGAATGTAGAGAAAAGCTCAAATTTTTTTGTTAATTCAAGCATGTCTAGAAGAGAAAAGAAAAGATTGAGGAAAGAGAGAGCAACAAATTCTTTTATTGAATATGTGAAGTTGCAAGGCTATGCACTCCTTAACATTGAGATGTGAAGTTTCTTTCAACCTCTTTCTTTAACATTGATAATTCACTTCTTATATTTTGAATCACTTGAATGACTCTTTTAGTAAATTCTTCATCATACCATTTGAGAAACTTGCATCTCCCATCCTAAAACATTCGATTTCATTAAAAAAAAACCTAAAACACAAGTTTAACATTCAAATTCATTAATCAAATAACAATAAATTCTCACAGGATAATTATGGCATCCATAAAATCTCCGACTAGGATTATGATAACTCCATAAAGTCCTTAAAGGGGCCTTTGGCCCATAATAGCAAACGACATTTCTTGACTTTGATCTCACAGTTGTATTAGTCAATGATAATGATTCCATTTGCATACTTAAAATATGAGAATAAGATAATATATAATTGGCTAAAAATGTATTCTATTAAGTATGTCATGTAAACACACATATGATTTAAGAATGAAGTGTGATATGTTTATCAACAATCACTCCAAGAATTTCAATGCCTATATCAAAGGGTTCAAGACAAACCTATCTTAATCGTACTTATGATGATGTGGAAATTTCTATCTTAAAGAAGTGCTACTACTTTTTGAATCCTAGTAAGATGATTGCCACATAATCTTAAATAACTTATACTTATAATGCACTTAATGTTGCTAATTCTCTAGTTGTTTTCAACACAAAAGTCTTCAATTCTCTATTTTGAAAATGTCCTTCTCTTACAACTTTAGAAACATCTTATGTTGTTTTAATTTAGTTATAGATATCTCTATGGTATTAAAGTAAAAATCAACCAACACCTGTTAGGGCATGATTATACAAAAGTAAACATTATCATACCACTCCCTTACAACCATATCATCTAGAGAAGAAACTCCCAATTTACTGTCAAAGAAGTATGTACTTCTTAACTAATTTTACAGATTGCTTATTTTCAACAAACCCCATACTTTTATTAGCATTAAATTCAATTTTGGCCATCTCCAAGTTTTGGATGTATTGGGCGAGTCTCTTACTTGTGAAAAGTATGAATATGAGATGGTGTATGTACTTGAAGGAGAATTCTGTCACATATTGGCGCTACAAAATTTTACAAGGTGCTTTACTGCACTAGTATCTAAGTGATTTGGCTATCAGATCCAAGTGCATTATAGTTTCATATTTGCTTTAATATGCTTTGAATGCTAAGAGTAAAAGATATCTGTGATGTTCACACATTTTAAACCCATTTTGAGATGCGTATAATTAACATTTCAAACACTGAGACAAATGCAGTGTCCAATAACAAATTGTTATTTCCACAACTTATGCCATTTTAAAAAGTGAAAAGGGCGTTGACTTCTATCTCATGCAGGTGTTAAGTTACTTAAACAGGTTGTAATTAGTTACTGTTCTAATTCAAATTAGAACTCTTAAGTAGTAGTTATAATGGAACATGATTGAAATCCTTTCAATGACTAAGGGTCATGCTTTGAGCCTCTAATTTAAAGAATTGTTACCTTAAAGAAGTGCTACTCAGATACCATGAGCAAGTAAAGGGTGATAATTTTCCTATTTCAGTGCATAACAAGTCAATATATTTGGGGCAATCACAATGTTGGGGAAGCAAAGTACTAGATGAACAAATATCACATATGTATTCTTATGCTAATAAAGCATTGATTTTATATCTTCAATATGTAAACTTGGTACAAAATCTGCCATAAGTATGCCTGCTCCAAATAGGATCAAAGTATCAAATTGCCTAACTTGACGTACACTTCACATGATTGACTTAACTATTATTATCATAATCAAATTGCTCAATATCAAGCATTTTATGGCAAAACCAAGCAAATTTATGACCTATTTCATCACAAAAGATGTAATTTAAACATACAAAGCATAATTACACGTAAAAAGTCTATTCTTTCATTTGTTCTGTAAGTAACACAATAGAGCAAATGAAAAGACAAAACATGTCATACAAAAGGTGAGGGATTCTATACGGTGAACACAACAAAACAAGTGAAAGAACAAAACATGCCATAGCTATCTAATGCTAAACCAAATATCATAGACGCTCACCTATGAGAGTGATTATTAGACGACGATGCTTGCGACAGATACTCTCCCAATCTAGTGCCTTTGAACCTTATAATGATAGCGACGAATGAGAGCAACTGAGGGATATAAAAAAAGGTGATGGATTCCAAATGTTGACGGATTCCAAATAGTGACCGATTCCAAATGCAGAAAACAGAAGACGATGAGGGAGGGGTGGAGGGATTTTAGGCAAGCGCTAATCAAAATGTAGCAGGGTGGGATTGTTTTGTTTACATGTTTAACTTAATAGTGGTTGTCTTACAACTATCTTTAACATATTTCAATGCAATTGAAACAATAATTTGAATTCAAAACTTGTAAAGAATACAAATATGATTAAAGATAAAAAATAAAATTTAAAAAAGGCATTAAAAATAAGAATAAATTGAATTTAAAAATTAAAAACTTATAGTATATGCTTAATTTAATTTAGAAGTTTTACTCGTGAAATTTATTTTATTACAAAATTAAATTAGACAAGAGTTATGTGATCCAAAAAGTTATATATTTCATCCTATTTCCTTTTTTGTGTATTTATATATGTTATATCCCTACATGTGAAGTTGAAATGCATACCAAATTAATTCCAAATTCCAAATTCTTCGGGTTAAGGTAATTTCTTAAATGTTTGTTATATTTCTCCATTTTTCATTTTCAATGTATACTTCATCACTTTTGTCTCTCATTTCTTATGACTCAACAAAAGAAAGTATGGAACTATCACAAAGAAAGGAACCATCTTTTTCATTCGTTTTCTTCCTTAAAGAATATATGGTGATATTTTAGCAATATTTATCCCTTTAGATAAGTTTATTGAAATTGTAAATAATATAATAACGCTTATATTATGTACACTATTCATTTTGATTATAGAGCAAATTAGCTCTAGTAAACGTATCACAGTTCAGAGATTTTGCAATTAACGTCTCAATCATCCGCCATTCCGACAATAGGATCGACTAGCATGTGACTGAAGAATGTGCTGGTCCTCGTCCCCTCAATTATTGGAAATATGTACCGTATAGTGGACAAAATAAAAGCAGCGAGATACCAAATGGGAATTCATGAATGTCCCGGCTCTTACAACCTGGAATCACGAATTGTAATTGAAGGCCATGAGTTTAGCTTTTTTCCTGTATGTTCGTCCAAAACTTCATATACGCCAAGAGTTTAGCTTTTTTCCTGTATGTTCGTCCAAAACTTCATATACGATGCATAGACCAAATTAGGCTTCGAGAATGAAGTGACGAGTTAAAACTTTTTTAATTGGTTTGTTAACCAGTCTCTTCAAAACAATTAGTATGGGATTTAGCATGTTAACTATGTATGGTGATAGAAGTATTGAAGATTGGAATGCCTTTGCAAGTGATTTCGCTAAGCTATCTTAGCACCAAAAGAGAATGCATACAAAAATCTTTCCACATGCATACAAAAATACAGCCAGTACATATCATCTTTTGCTACTCTCTTCCACTCAAATCAATCTCACATCCGCCTCACATTATTCCTTTTATAAAGTAACTTTTGGTATTCACTCAGACCATTACCCAGTTGATAGGATAGGTATAGCCATGACTTCCAGGAAGCTCTCTGCAATCACTCTGGTCCTCTCTCTTCTTTGCTTCTCCACAGCTTCAAGTGCTTGTGGTGTTTGCACACGTCCCAAATGTCCTAGAGACACATTGAAGCTAGGAGTTTGTGCAGACCTCCTCGGACTGGTTAACATTGTTGTTGGATCCCCACCTTCGAGCAAGTGCTGTGCCCTGCTTGAAGGTTTAGCTGACCTTGAAGCTGCTCTATGTCTGTGCACTGCCATTAAAGCAAATGTGCTTGGAATCAACTTGAACGTGCCCGTCGCGCTTAGCCTACTCCTCAGTGCGTGCCAAAAATCTATTCCTCCTGGCTTCCAGTGTTAGTAGGGAAACAAAGCTTCTGGTCCCGTTTGTGTATTGTGTGTAGTTCGCCAAAAAGTGTTACCATCGTGCTTTCGCTGTTGGATTTTGATGAGCTTTGTGATCGTTTCAACCAAAGCTTCATCTTAGGGCGTTTTATAGTTCGAAAGGAAAGGCTATTTGCCTTTTCCTGTTAATTACTTTGTAAACGTTACTGTTTGCTGTGTCTTGGAATGTTGCCTTAACAGGGCACGTTGCTTAGTTTCATGTGGATGTGGTTTTGTACAAATAAGTAGGCAAATCCTATTTGCCCTAGTCATTTATAATTTCATGATTGTTTTCTGAAGCATCAAACATGGTGTTAAATACAAATCCTGTCGATCTTATTTACTACTTACTATTTAGGACTAGGTTAACTATATGTAAGGAGGAAAAGTATGAAAAACAAATATCTCAATTGGCTGAAAAGCTGAGTTCCGAAGTTTCACTTGGTCGTACATATATTCACAGCCACAGAATTCACAAATTTTAAGTAAATATTTGTTAAGAAATCGATTCACTCAAAGAATAAGTTGTCTAGGTAGCGGAAAATGGGTGGACACGATTCTTAATATTTTTGGCAAAAATCATCTTTTGCATGGTGGAAATGCCTCTTCACGTATTGCTAACCAACAACCATTAGTTCTTCACGTAAATTTACTTCAATTGGCTTGCTAGAAAGATCCTTAGGACGATCACTTGCAGACGCACATTTGTGAACAAAATCAAATGCGTAAGTACAAGATCCATCCCTTCTTAGAAATTAACCTTTTAATTGATTAATGTATTTAAGGGTAGTTAGAAAATTTAATCATTTCTTAAAAGGGCCTTTTGGACACTATGATGGAAAGTTTTTAAAACTGATTAATGGATATCAATTATGAGAGAAGTTTTTGGGTAAGAAGTTTACATCTGTGAATCATTTTACTGAATAATGGAGAAAGGTGGGTATTCTAAAACTTTGTTTTTGTATTCTAATAAAATTTTGAGTATGAATGTACATATATGAGTTCTATGAATTTTTAGATCTGGCCATATTTTTGAAATTACTTACATGTGATATCAGAGTCTCATTGTGAGAAATTCATGGTTCTCCTTAACTATAGAATTGTCATAATTTAGAGAACCTTATTAGCCTTGATTGGAAAATTTAGGAAAATTCTAAATTTCGTTTCTTATTACTATAACAAAGTTGAAATTTGGCTATGAAAAATTTGTAGCTAAATGTGTAAAACATGTCGCCTATAGTTTTTAGCTACTTTTTTTTCGTCACCTAAAATGTTACCAAATTCCTGTAGCTGAAAACTATAGGTTACGTTTTTAGAAATCGTTACCGATAGCTTTTGGACATGCTTAATTTTTGTACCTAAATACTATTAGCTACATTTTCATAAACATAGCTAGATGTTTTTAGGCCAATATTTTTAGCTACGTTTTATAAAATATAGCCAAATATTTTTATCTACGTTTTGGCCAAAGAAGCAATTTAGACCTTAACGTTTACACCAAAATTTAAGTTGACCCTAACATTTCGAAACATTCAAGTTGAACCCTAACATTTTCAAAACGTTCAAATCAGACTTTGAGTTGATGGAAAAATTGACGGAGGTTGACATTCGTTAGTTAAATGTCACGTGGCAATTTTTTCTAACGTGTAATTTTTTAAAAAATTGGATAAAAAGTGGGGCTCACATTAATTATGTGTATTTTTTATTTTAAATGAAAAGAAGTCCCAATTTCATTTAAATGTAACAATGAAGGTTGAGTTTAAATAGAAATCGACCTACTTTTATTTAAACACAGCTTATAGCAGTCTAGAGCAGAGTTTTCAGAGGAATGAGAAGGGTTGTCCATTTGAACAAATAAATCTCTGCAAAATCTCCTTCATCATCTGATGCCTTGGAACTGACAATGAAGTTGGTGTCAATGCCTGCTAATACCTTGAGCAGGCCTTGTAAGACGACGAAAAGATGAGTTGAAATGGCGCCGATAACCCAAAACTACTCATTCCTCCACCACTCATCTATTTCAACTCTACTCCATCTCATTTCTGGGACACTAGAAGCAAAGATTGAAAGGAAGAGGGATATGAACCTCAAGCTTGCAATGTTACTAATCTACGTTGAGAAATAGGTTTGCGACATTCTGTGGGATTTTTCCCTAAAATCTTGGGATATCCTACTATTCAAAATCTGGTCCATTTAATGTTTTAACCCATTAATCATGCAAACACCCATACATCATCATTTTCATTTTTTGTGATGGACAGAGATGATGAAGCGATAAAGATATATAGTTTTGGGTCCCTATCCTTAGCTTCACACAACAAAAAGAAAAACACCATCGACTTGTGGAGAATAAAGGCTAGAAGATTAAAAAAATTTCTCATTTTGGTCGTGAAACGTTACTGGACAGAGCTGTGTGTAGTGGCTAGAGATATATTAATTTATCTATTATGCTTCCGCTTGGTGAATATTGTGAATAGCATGCATGTAGTTTGATCATATGTAATGAATTTTGTGTTCTAAGATGCAGTTTGAGTTTATCATCTGCTATCAGAGCCACCGTGCCTCTGCCTTGCATCTGAGTTGTCTGAGAAAATACTCCTCTGTTATGCTCTGTTTCTCATTTTTATTTCTTCCGTATGAGCTTAGCATATGTTTTTGATAAAACTCGACATCTGTGTGCATGATGGATGTCGAAATTTTGTTTTGACACTCCATGTTGCACCCACTGATAACAGGATGATGAAGGGAGGAGAGACGACGACGACGATGTATGGCAGTTTTTAGATGTGGCTAGCCATGCAACGTCGTATGCTTTGGTTTTTCTGGCATGTCATGCTCGTCGGCTTATTATTGTCGTCCCCTCACTGTGCTCCTTATCCTTCCGGTGACTGTTGAGTGCCTGGTTGCTTTTGGGTTGGAGCTTGGTCACACCAACCTAGCTGGAGACGATATTTTTACTTTTCTTAAAATTAATTAATTAATTAATTCAGTTAATGTTAGTAATTGTTGGGGTAATTAAGCACCTAACTCATTTTGTTTGTGTTTTTAATTATAAAATCAATTTTGGTATTAATATTTTGTGAATATTAATTTTTATTTTATATGTCTAATATCTGAATTAAATTTGACATTCAAGTTGTAATTGTTTAACTATTTGCACAAATTATATGTGATTAATTGAAAACTATGTGTATAAATTTATGATCATTATACATGCAAAATTAGATTAAATAATTTTGGGCATTGTTATTTGATTTATTTGCATTATTAATTCCTTGATGCAAATGTTTAGCCTTTATTTAAGCTTAAAGTAATGTGAATGATCTATATGATTTTAATTAATTGGGAGTAGCTCCAACATCTCCGATTAATTAGGATTATGTATTTAGTTTTAAGATCACATTAAAATGTTAATTGTAATTAATCATACGTGATATGATAAAATCTACCCATAGAAATTTTATTATATATGTATCATTAATTAGGATGAAATATTGGATTATATTTCTTAATCTACCCACATGAATTAAGAAAAGGAACATAATTCAATAGTTTTGTCATAAAGTTATAGATGAATCTAATTGAGTAGAACTTTAGCCCATAGGCAAGTCTTATGTCATTAGATTCATGTATTAAAAGCTTGATTTATATTGGTAAAACATGAATTATTATTGGTCTCAAATTATAAATAATAAGCATTTATGTTTGAACTTGCAGTTACTCAGACAGTGAATATTTCTGATATTAAGTGTGATATTCCTGAATTGAGGGGTGACAACTATAAGTTGTGGAAGGAAAGAATTCTACTTCATTTAGGTTGGATGGATATAGATTATGTTATTAAGAAAGATGAACCACCGAGTATAAATGAAACTAGCACTCCGGATGCTATTGTTCTTTATAAAAAATGGGAGAGATCTAATCGCCTCTCAGTGATGTTCATAAAGACCAAAATATTTGTTGGTATTCGTAGTTCTGTCAAACAACATGATAAAGTCAAGGATCTATTGAAGGCCATTGATTAGCAATTCGCCATATTTGCCAGCACCTTGATTGTTTAGTTGTCATCCATGAAACTTACTGGGATAAGGGGCGTACGTGATCATATCATGCGTATGAGGGATATAGCGGCTCAACTAAAAGCCTTGGAGGTTACCATATCGGAATCTTTCCTGATACATTACATTCTATGCACCCCAACAATACGTTCCTTTCAAAATCTCTTATAACACATATAAGGACAAGTGATCAATCAATGAACTGTTGACCATGTGTGTGCAAGAAGGGAGAGGTTGTTGATGGAAGAGGGTGAAATGGTGAATTTAACTATTTCGGAAAAAAAAAGACAGGATGATGCCAAAAATAAGGGAAAAGGCAAAATTCCTCCTTAGTCATATAAAGAAACCATCAAAATGTTTCTTCCACAAGAAGAAGGGACGGATGAAGAAAGACTGTGTTAAATTTAAGAACTGGCTCGAAAAGAAAGGTACTCCATTTTCTTTTGTTTGTTATCAATCTAATATGGTTAATGTTAATTATAACACATGGTGAATTGATTCTGGTTCTATAATCCATGCTTCAAATACCTTGCAGGGTATGCAAAACTTAAGAAAGCTAGTGGGAAGTGAACAACACATCTAGTCAGGGAGCAAGACGAGTTCATATGTGGAAGCCATTGGCACTTGTAGTTTAGTTTTAAGCATTTGTTTTATTTTGTGTTTGGAAAAGACCTTTTATATTCCAAATTTTTCTAGAAATTTGATTTATGTATCAAGACTTGTACCTTTAGGTTTTTCCTTTAATTTTAAGATTATTGTTTCAGTTTATGTAATGGATATGAAGTTATTGGTTATGGTACATTTTTTGATGGTCTTTATTCTATTCAGTTACAAAATAATGATGCCTATAATTTGATGCATGTCACTGCTAGGTTAAAACGATGTGTTGTAAATAAAGAATCCTCTATGTTATGGCACCGTAGATTAGGACACATCTTCATTGAGAGAATTAAGAGATCAGTAAATGAAGGGCTACTTAGTACTTCGTATTTTGCTAATTTTGAGTCTTGCGTGGATTGCATTAAGGGTAAGTAAACTGACAAGTCTAAAAGGGGTGTAAAGAAGAGCACAAATCATATATATAGATATTTGTTGTCCAGATATGGACGTAAATAATCTGAAATACTTTATCACTTTCATAAATGGTTATTCCCGATATATGTATCTCTACTTGCTTCATTCTAAGGACATAGCTTTGGATGCCTTTAAAGCTTTTAAGGATGAAGTAGAGAATCAATGTGAAAAACTAATTAAAGTCGTGAGGTTAGATAAAGGTGGAGAGTACTATGGTAGATACACAGAGAGTGGACAAGCACCTAGTTCATTTGCGAAGTTTCTTTAATAACATAAGATTGTTGCCCAGTATACCGTGCCTGGTTCTCTAGATCAAAATGGTGTGGCAGAAAGAAGAAACCAAACCTTAATGGATATGATGAGAAGTATGAGGAGTAACAAAAAAACTTCCTAGTTCATATAGACTGAAGCTCTAAAGACGATTGTGTATATATTAAACCAAGCTCCAACCAAGGTTGTCTCAAAGACACCTTTTGAGTTATTTAAGGGTTGGAAACCAATTTTGAGGCATGTACGCATTTGGGGATGCCCGTATGAAGTGAGAATTTACAAACAACAAGAGAAGAAGCTAGACCCAAAGACCATTAATGGGTATTTCATTGGATATGCTGAAAGGTCTAAGGGGTATAGATTCTATTGTCCACCTCACAGTACTAGGATTGTGGAATCAAGAAATGCAAAATTTCTTAAGAATGACTTGATTAGTGAGAGTGGTCAATTTCAAGACATAGTTTTTGAAAAGGACCATTATGAAGCTCAACCATCTAGTTTAAGTGATATATTGATTCTCATTCACACCCCTAAAGTTGAAAACAGTTGTTAGACAACCAGTTATTGAAGTTTCACAAGCTGTTAATACCAATCCAGTAGATCAAGTTGTAAATGAGGAACAACAAGAAATTGTTGAGCAACCGATTGAACAACAGGTTAAGCAACAAGTTCTTCGAGAGGATGATGATATAACATTGAGGAGATCTACTAGAGTTAGAAGGTCAGCAATTCCTAGTGATTATTTAGTGTATTTATAAGAGTTAGAATATAACACTAGAGTTAAAAATGATCCTGAAACGTTTTCACAGGCCATGAGTTCTAATGAATCAGACCTGTGGTACAATGCCATGAAAGATGAGATGGATTCTATAGCATCTAACCAAGTCTGGGATCTCTTTAAGTTTTCCAATGGTGTGAAAGCCATTGTATGTAAATGGGTATTTAAGACAAAGAAAGACTCACGAGGCAACATTGAGAGACATAAGGCAAGGCCTGTTACCAAAGGTTCATTCAGAGGGAAGGAATCGACTACATGGAAACATTTTCTCCTGTATCTAAGAAAGATTCTCTCCGTGTAATCATGGCATTGGTAGCTCATTTTGATTTTGAGTTACATCAAATGAATGTGAAAACGGTGTTCCGTAATGGTGAACTAGAGGAGGAGGTTTACATGAAACAACCTAAAGGATTCTCATCTAATGATGGTGAGCATTTAGTCTGCAAGCTTAATAAATCCATATATGGATTAAAATAAGCCTCCTGACAATGGCAATTTAAATTCCATGAGGTTATCACTTCATTCGATTTTGAAGAGAATATAATGACCAATGTTTACACTAGAAGGTTAGTAGGAGTAAGACTTGTTTTCTTATGTTATACGTGGATGATATTTTGTTTGCGACTAACAATAAGGGTTTGCTATATGAGATGAAACAATTTCTCTTAAAGAATTTTGATATGAAAGATATGGGTAAGGTATCTTATGTCATTAGCATTAAGATCCACAGAGAAAGATCTCAACGCATTTTGTGTTTGTCTCAAGAGACCTATATCAACAAAGTTTTAAAGAGATTTTAGATGAAAGATTGTGTACCAAGTGTAGCACCCATAGTGAAGGGTGATAGATTCTATTTAAATCAATGCCTAAAAAATGATTTTGACCGGAAACACATGAAGAACATTCCATATGCTTCAACTGTTGGAAGCCTTATGTATGCTCAAGTCTGCACCAGACATGACATCGCATATGCTGTTAGAATGTTAGGTAGATATCAGAGTAACCCAGCTGTTAACCACTGCAAAGTTGCAAAGATGGTTATGAGATATCTTTAGGTCACAAAAGACTACATGCTTATGTACAGGCGAACTGAGAACCTGGAAGTAGTTAGATACTCTGATTCAGACTTTGCTAGCTGTATTGATTCAAAACAATTGACATCTGGTTATATTTTCATGCTAGTTGGTGGAGCTATATCTTGGAGAAGTGCCAAGCAGACCCTGATTGCTACTTCTACTATGGTGGTTGAGTTCGTATCATGTTTCGAGGCCACCTCGCATGGTGTATGGTTTAAGAGTTTTATATCTGGGTTTAGATTTGTCGATTCAATTTCTAAGCCATTCAATTTGTACTATGACAACTCAGTTGCGGTCTTTATGGCTAAAAATAATAAAAGTGAAAGTCGAAGTAAGCATATCAACATTAAGTATTATAAGAGAACGTGTTAAGGAAAGGAAAGTTGTCATTGAGCACATTAGCAGCAAGTTGATAATTATGGATCCTTTAACTAAAGGCATGCCACCTAAGCAATTTAAGGATCACGTAATGCGAATGAGACTTGGTTCCATAATGTGATTTTCCTTGTACATTTGTTGTTTCAATGAACTCTTATTTAATTTGATGTTTTCTCATATGGTTTTGTGCACATATATTTAATTGTTTTGAGAAATATTATTTAGTTTGGACCTAGAATAAACATATAGTTTATTCATTAAGTTTAAGGGCTAGTAATGAGAGACTTTATACATTGTAATACATGGAAGATAATATCCGTTATAAGAGGACCTATCGCCATAATCCATATATTTTGTTTCTTGTTATGTTTAATTTTGGGTTAAATGGACCAAGTGGGAGAACGTACGATTTTTTCCCAAAATCTTAGGACATCCTACTGTTCAGAATCGGGTCCATTTAATGGTTTAACCCATTAATCATGCAAACGCCCATACATCATCATTTTCATCTTTTATGATGGGTAGAGATGATGAGGTGATGAAGATATATATTTTTGGGTCCTTATCCTCGGCTTCACAGAACAAAAACCAAAAAACCATCAGCTTGTGGAGATTAGAGGCTAGAAGATTAAAAAAAAATTCTCATTTCGATCGTGAAACGTTGCTTAACAAAGCTTGTGTGCAATGACTGGAGGTATATTAATTTTTTTGTTATGCTTTCGCGTGCCAAATATTGTGAATAACATGCATGTAATTTGATCATACGTAATGAATTTTTTATTTTAAGATGCTGCTTCAGTTTATCACATTCTTCGGATTGGATTGTAACTTAAGCATTGCAAAGATTGAGATGATTTAGAGACATAATCTTTTGTGCTTTTGCAACAAGTCCAGGCCATGGGGTACCATCTTGCATAATCCATCCCTCTTTAGGAACCTTTTGTGCTTTTGCAACAAGTACATTAATTCGAACTTTGAATTCTTCGTACTCTCTCTGTAATAGATAAGAGAGGAGTATAGTATGGAAAAACTCAAAAAGTGAAAACTATTAGTGGCCTAATATGCAGGTATGCCAAATTCATAACTTTATAGCTTGATAATCTCTGATAAATAATGTTTCCACTTTATCCTTCAAGTAGTCAATCTTATGAGCAAAATACCATTTTGGAGCTCGTGGCTCAATGGCGTACTTCTTACAGAAAGTTACCCACTTCCTTGCAAACTCTATAGTCTTAGCCAAAGCTTCAAATGTCAACATCAGAAACATAATAGGAGACTTTGTTAATGGGTAATGGTTTGTAAGAATATACAGAACAATATTTGCACTCACAAGGGCGGCTCTTTTAACGGGTCCACAGTACTGACAAAGATGTCTACAATAGTTAATTGTGATGGCTCCCTTTCATGATCATATCTGTTATTTAAGAAAGATTCAATTAGATCTCTCAATAGTAAAAAGGCAAAAAAATGTGAGAAAAGTTTTGCATCTTAAAGAAAGCCTGTTAATATATATCTCACAGTTTATAGGGAACCATTTGAGGAACTGGTCTAAGATCCAAGATATAGCAAACTAGATCTTACAGATTACAGAAACTAACCACAAAGGATTTGCATTGCATATAGGATTCGTTATTCAGTTATGAGATCCCACATCAGTTGGATAGGGGAACGAAGTATGCTTTATAAGGGTATGGATACCTCTCCCTTATAGACAAGTTCTCCCGAGCGAGTGTGTAGGAGCAACAAAAACTTGATGGCTAGGCCAAAAGAGGGCAATATTTGGATGAGTGGGTGGTGATACTAGGTGTTAACCCAACCCTAAAAGACACGTTTTCCATGGCCTAATGCACCGAATCCCATTAGAACTCCGAGGTTAAATGTGCTTGGGTGAGAGTAGTACTAGGATGGGTGACCTCTTGGGAGGGCCTCGCGAAAAACAAAAACCGTGAGGGCTTGGCTAAGCCAAGGCCTAAAGTAAACAATATCTGTAAGCGGGTGATCTGGGATGTTACAGAAGTTGTATCAGAGCCGGTACTCGAACCATTATGCCAGCTAGGCTGGACCCTAAAGAGGGCTAGACCCTAAGGGGGGTGGAGAGTATGAGATCCCACATCGGTTGGAGAGGAGAACGAAGTACGCGTTATAAGGGTACGGATACCTCTCCCTTACAGTCGCGTTCTCCCGAGCGATTGTGCGAGAGGAACAAAACCTTGATGGCTAGGCTAAAAGAGGACAATATCTGGATGAGTGGGTGGTGATACTGGGTGTCAACCCAACCCTGAAAGACACATTTTACATGGCCTAATGCACCAGATCCCATTAGAACTCTGAGGTTAAATGTGCTTGGGTGAGAGTAGTACTAGGATGGGGTGACCTCCTGGGAAGGCCTCGGGAAAAGCAAAAACCGTGAGGGCTTGGCTGGGTCAAAGCCCAAAGCGGACAATATCTGTAAGCAGGTGATCTGGGATGTTATATCAATAGCCGCAGCAAGATGACCATCTTGTATGAATTAATCCTTACGAATGGAATGGAAACCTTCCTTGAAAGAAGTTGTTGAGCTTTATTGTTCCTAAAAAACACTTCCAATAAAAATAAAAAAGTATAAGTAATTAGTATGGGTCCCACATTTTATTCAATTTAAAAAAGATTACACGTCAAAAAAATGTCTCGTGACATTTAATTGAGAGAGGCCAAACTCTGGAAAAACATGATTTGAACATTTTACAAACCTTAGGGTTCAACTTGAATGCTTTGAAACTTTAGGTCTAACTTAAATTTTGGTATAAATGTTAAGGTCTAAATTGCTCTGTTGACCTTTACATTTTATGAAACGTTGTCAAATATCTTCAACTACATTTTTAAATGTTTTAAAAATGTTTTAACTAAATGTTATACAATATTGCGATAAATATTTGATACAATTTTAATCCACATTATTGAACAATATATTTTATATATAATGTATCGATATATTTGTTATTGTATATTTATTATACAAATAAATCGTATAATAATATTATTAATTCAAAATATCGAGCATTGTATATAAAAAGGAAAATTATATAAATATCATTAAATTATACCAACAAAAAGAATATTCTCAATGACAACTTTAATAATTCTTATAGACAAAACAATAGATAAAGAGAAAAAGATAATGAATTCCACACCTATTGCATCAAAGAGAAAAAGATATAATTATTTTTCTAAACAGTTTATAAAAGATTGCAAGATACTATGACATGAGACTTGGTAGATAAGGTAAAGAAATTCCCTATTTTTGGATTGATAATAAGACTTCTTGCACTTTCAAAGGCATCACTTGAAACAGACAAAGATCTTCCCCCAATAGTTGGTTCATTTATAGCCTCTTCTAACAACTTCTTGGCTCTAACTAAATTAGCAAAAGATATATTAACTGACTTCCCAAATGCAGTATGGAATAGTGAATTAGATGAATCCCACGTATTATGCGTTTCACCTAAAAAAACAAACAGTATAGAATAATCACCTTAATTCTTCACAATCCTTTGAAAAATTAAAATCTAAAAATTAAATAAGGTAAATCAAATTGTATAAAGAACATATGCATACCCGATTGAATGACTCCATCATCATCACAACGAACATACATAGTTTTCGCAATTGACGACCATTTCAAAACTACGAATTTACCTAATCCTGTATAGACCATTGGGACATCGCCACCGGATCCATTTTCATCTACGTTCTCTAAAATATTTTTGCATCCTTTACACAATACATAGTATATACAATCACACATTCATCTAATAACTTCTTAATAGAAAATGAGATATAGAGAATAAAGAAATAGAGTTAAGTCGAATGAGACTGAAAACCTTGAAGAAGAAGATCATCCATTGAAGGCAACCAGTGATTAGACTTTAGTGAATATATTTGTTGTGCAGAACAATGCATTTTCTAAAATATTCTTCTTCAAGTGTGTGTACATTCTACTGGCCCATTGGATTATGTTGCTCCATGCATTTTGTGAGCAATAGATCTAAATTACATTTTGTATTTGATTCTGGATAAAACGAGACTAGTTGCATTGTAAAAAACAAATATGAAACTATTTCAATCTCATTTTTACATAAAAGAAATTTAGGATCAAAACTTCCGCACCACCTATCCTTAGGGGATATGTCTTTCTTCCATAGTAGCTCATACCATGAAACTTTGGGTTGAGTAGCTCTTTATAGCTTATAACATAAGGCATTGTTGAACTCAGGAGTAGTGTTATCAGTCCAGATATGTTTATCTTCTCATCCCTTTGGTTGATAGTTTAGGAGTTCTAGCAATCTGCCAACCCCTCTGAAATTATAGTCATTTGATATAATGCTGCTTACCTTGGCCCTTATTGGAATCCTTAAGCTCAGATACAACTTTGTGCTTCTTCTGAAGAGACGACTAAGCTACATCCAATCATCAAACCAAAGCCAAGTTGACTCCCCATTTCCAATTTGCTTCCTTATCCAGGGATAAACATGACTTTTGAGATTAAGCATTTGCCTAAAACTCTAGTTATTTCCTTGTTAATCTCAATTTACCAGAAACTTCTTTCCTTTAAGTAATATTTATTAATCCATTTCAACCAAAGGGACTTTTTATCCCTGAAAAGCCTCCAAATCCTCTTATTAAGTAATACTTTTTGCATTATTTAAAGAAGGATCAGTCCAAGAACTCCTTCTTTCTGCAGGCATAATTCCTCCTACCTAATGCTGGCCCCTTTGGAATTGCCAATTTACCAAACCTTAGGAATTGCTTAATGCACCTCTCAATCTCTTTGATAGTCTTCTTAGGCAATGCTAGATGTGCACTCCAATGAGTGTGTATAATTCACTTAATATAGAATAATTTTATGAAAATTTTTAACTTTGAAAGAATAATGATTGAGATCATTCTTCATAAGTTTGGTTGTTTTATGATTTGATTTGTCCAACCAAATAGTTTGAGCATTAATGATTAAGTTAATTTTAGTTTATTTCATTAATTTCAAAATTAGATACTTGATTTGTAATATAATACTTCTATTAAAACTTTGATATGCAATTAAGCTATAAATGGATTATTTTTATCATTTTAACTATTCCGCTAAGTTTTCTTAAGAAAAAGTGTGAATAAGTGTGCATAAATAAATTCGCTTAGTTAGCTTTAATCCAAAAAAAGGTTAAAGTTAAAAGGTAGTGCTAGTAGCCATTTAAAAGAGTGATCTAATTGAGTAACTAAGAGTATTGATGATAAGGTGTTCTTTTACATCAAAAGTTTAGGTGACTTTTTAAATAAGGCTCTCAACACTCTTGTTTTAAATAAATTTAATGTTCTATTTCTTTTCTTTTAATAAGGGTTATGAAAATGTTTGAAAGTAGAAAAATCTTTCTCATATATATTGACTTTATGGTTATGTTGAATTTTGTGAATTAAGTTAAAGTTTAAAGGGATATGGAGTTAAATTGAATTGACTAACAAGTTGATAGAGTTTACAATTAAATGCATAATACAGAGTCTTGATTGATCTAATTGATTTATTAAATTCTTTCTTGGAGTTACCACTTATTTATATTAAGAGTGATGAAATTGATTTACTTGAAGGTAAGAAAATGTTTAATTGTAAGGGAATTTGATTAATGCCAAATAGAATATATTTTTAGCATGATTTTAAAAGCTTTTTGCATATGTTTGGACGATTTTTATAATATATGATACTTAATGTGGCTTATATTTTGTTTTTAGATCTTGTTTTAGCTCCAAAATGAAAAAGGAACAAATTCGGACAAGTTAGAGCAAAGTAAAGGAAGTTTTGGCATAATTTTAGAGAAAGGAGTTAAAACGTAGGTCCTAACATAGATTTTTGTTCAATCAGTGTTGATCTCAAAAGAACATGGGTTTAATAGTAAATTTTATAAAAAAATTCAAGATTTTATATAGGGAAGCAACATAGTTTTAACACAAATCATTATTGGACCCATGATAGTCATGATATTGCAAAATTTTATTGGTTTATTAATATTAACTTAATTAATCACCTTTTAAAATCAGTCATTTATTTTGCTAGATTAGACAATATAAAGATAGTTATTACTAGTTTTTGTAGTCCTTGTGAGAATGATACACATGTTTTACTAGATTATACTATAAAAGTGATAAGTGCATTTGGCTAGCTGAACTTTAGTATAGTCCAGAACACACATCAAGTTTTTGGTGCCTTTACAAGGGGCTAGGAGATTACGAACACTTTATTCGATACATGATTTATAACTGTTACAGTAGTGATTACTTTGAAAGTTGGGAGACATTATATGTACAGAAACAT